>JBBBDQ010001706.1:1190000-1387500 GCA_037127315.1 Ascarosepion bandense
TACCATCGTCCATACTTTTACCATCCCCCATTCTTTTGCCATATCCCATTCTTTTGCCATCCCCCATCCTTGTACCATCGCCCATCCTTTAACTATCCCCCATCCTTTTACAATCGCCCATCCTTTTACCATCGCCCATCCGTTTACCCCCATCCTTTTACCATCGCCCATCCTTTTACCATCCCCCATCCTTTTACCATCTCCCATTCTTTTGCCATCCCCCATTTTTTACCATTCCTTCAATCTTTTACCATTCTTTCAATCTTTTCCATTCAATCTTTTACTATCCCCCATTCTTTTACCATACCACATTCTTTTACCGTCCCTCGTTGTTTTCATTCTGTCAGCCAATAAAACAAGCTGGGTCACTTACTCCTTTCTACTGTTTCCCTTGCCTTTAATGCTCTATAAGTTTTACATTCTTCATGTGTGTAGAGCGAGATGACATGGGTAAATATAAATCATTATTATTATTTTTTTTAATCATATCACCCCGAGCAAGGCGCTAACACCACTGATGTGCAGGTGGTTACATAGGAGTGAAAAGATTGGAAAAGAGATAACCGGAAACCGCATCCTAAACAGGAAACAAGGGATGAGCCTCTTAACCTGTTCAATAGACGTGGGTGGAGTGTGAACCGGGCAACAGTTTAGTCTATCTATTCCAAGTAACCAACAAAAAGAATTGAAAAAATTGCAAAAAAAAAAATGACAAGTTAAGAAAATAATACATGCAAGTCAAGTTAACAGTAATAAGGCAAAGCAGTTTACAAAATAAGAATTGATGTTGACACACAAGAGCGAATTCGGATAAACGAATGTAGATTACTGATTTCAAGACAGGCTGGAATTAAGTCAGATGAAATTTAGAACCGTTTTATCTTAATAACTGGAAGAAATTCTTGCATACATTTGTGTGCTTTTATCTATAAATTGGGCAAGGAATGTTTTTTCAGTCTTTACATACAGGATTTTCCAGGATTTATTTCATCCTTTCCTTCACCGTTAGTATTTGTGATTCTTGAATTTGCCTTTTGGCAGAACACAACAGACAGTCATTGTTTCGATTTCCAATATGTTATTTTTTTAAAAATATATTTAGTTTGTTTTTAAGTATTTAGCCCGTTTCCCAATTATTTTCGTATGATATATTTTTGTTAAAAAAAAAAAGACAAAATAAAAAAAATTATAAACAAAAAATTTTATGACATGGATTTTCCCCCTTTTTATGGTCCCCCAAAGAATATGTGGTATTATGGTATCTGTAGGATTTTAAGCTGATGGGCGACTTCTTGTGAATGAACACATTGTAATAAGTGATTAGTCGAGAATCTGATTAGATAGATCCAGGATAGAAAGTTTTGCCAAACTTCACCATTCCGCTTTCGACCGTGTTCAAAGATTAAAGTATACAGCATTAATACTCATTCCATATAAGATTGATTGAATTCTTCGATCATCAGATCAAGATGGAGATTGGATGTTTTAAAAAAATATTTGATATCGACAGATTTCAGCAAAAGATGGGTAAATATAGCATGCCTGGTTCACCAGAATGGGGGTCAGCTTTGTTTTTTTGTTTTTTTTTATAGTACCCCTTTGTCACAACTGAGCGGAATCCTGTGAACTCTTTCCTGGTTAAGATAGACTTTCTTTGTTTAACTAATGTAATTCTTGTTCATAGCCTGTTTCTGGTGTTCTCTTTTGTTATGACCCAAGTCAAAATTCCCAACTTTCCCTGTTTTTTGTTTTCATTTTTATCTTGATTTGGCTCAGTCTTATTTATTGTTTTATCATTTATCTCTCCGTTAGTTATCAACACATATAGAGTTGAGAGGTGGGTGGGAAACATATCTGATGGATAATTATAACAAATAAAGTATGTTTACAAAAAAACAAAATAGACGACACACTGATATAGACACAAAGTGATACGGAAAATCAAACAAGAGGAACTTTTTAAAATTCATAGTCAGAAAACCGATAGAAGACGAACTAATGTTAAGGTTATTACCTTTTCTAATAAAAAAAATTATTTAAAAATAAACTTTACTGATAGAAGTTAAGAGAAACATTGCATTAACACTCTAGTAAGGACGACCAAATTTCATTATATAAAGAGAAGAATCTATCAACACTAATTAAAACTATCTAAATTCGTGTTAGAATTTGCGTTGTGGTGCAATGGATATCAGCACAGAACGAGAAATCGGGGAGCCGAGTTCGAATTCCAGTTTAATTCATTACATTCACTTACGCGCAAATACTCTTGGGAAAGTTATTACGCCGTCTCTTCTCTCCAGTTATGGGTTAAATAACAGGACAGATTTGTTTCTATAGCCTTGGCTGGCAACCACTCTAGTGCAAAATGCAATGGCAACCTCCTGCGGAATAATCTTCTGCCTAGTCAGTCACATCTCCTTTGAGGCATGATCGCCCATGCGTGTTTCATGTATAGCACTTAACTGACTGAAATGCGTGGTGAGACGCACTCGACTCTCACGGTGTGCACTGAAGGAACTTATTAATTCTATCAAAAAAACGAAACACTACAAGAATAAGAATATACATAAAAAATGACAGAATTATAGATATCCACACTTATATCATTATTTTTGATGCACCAGAACCATCACAGGTAATAGAAATTGGATATACCTTTACCAAAGTAGAAACATATATTTTCAAACCGAATGAAATGCTTCAACTGAAAACTATATGAACATGGAATAAATGCGCAAGGAAGGCGGTATGTAAAGAAAATGATCTTAACCACACATAGATCACATGTCCAAATGAAACGAACTGCCTTAACTGCAAATAAAATCACAAAGAATCTTCTACGAACTGCGAAAACTAGAAAAAACATACATTAAAAATTAAACATACAAAATTTCCACTCAGACACAAGGAAAAACATGGAAACGAACCCCAATACACCATCATATGTTAAATTTTAATGAGCTATATATTTACATTAAGCTATGCCTATGAAAACATAATATCAAACAAATTACATGCAGCACTGGAAATAAAATTTTTAATTCAAGATTAAAAAACTTATTGAAACAAATTGAAATCCATAAAAAAATTAAATCTAGAGTGAAATTTACTGAAAACCTATGCACAAGAAAATAATTGAAGCATTCCAGGAAAGAAAACTGACAGAACAAAAATCAATCAATTCTCAACACAAAACCAATTCGAAATAAAAATAAAAACAGGCAGAAAATGTTAAAGTCAAATAAAGAGGACGATAACCCAGGAAGATGTAATAAAATATACAAAATGAAAAGAACTCAAATAATCAAAAACATACAAATACTGACTGAGAACAAGATCACAAACAAAGAAATCGTTTTGGAAGTATGGAATGTATTGATATAGATAACCAAAAGCATTACCATCTTTAAGATCCACTCACTAAAATAAAATAATTACCACTCAAATGAACAAATGAAACATAAGCATAATAAAATAGAACAGGGGTGTTGAACCAATCGGTGAAGAACAATTTATTACAGATTACAATAAGAAATTGTTTGAATAAATCAAACATGGAAGGTGAGGCTATATGACTAGATTTAACTATCGTGCTATTAACTTTCATGGATATATCAATGTGCTGTCTATGTTAGGTAAAATTATGTGCTGTGTTCATTTAGGATGTGAGCAGTTTGGCTCTCCACAACTTCTTTTCCTTTAGAGTTCTTAGTAATATTTGTCTTTTTACCATTCCACCCACTCCTCTATCTGTCATCAGTTACATATTCTGGTCATATATATGGCCTCTCATTATCTCTTTCGCTTTCAATATATCATGTAATGGTCATTTTTTTCTAAGCCCTCCTTTCTCATTATGTGTACCAGAAATTTCACTTCTTTCTGATTTCAAAAGATAAGTGTTCTTTTTTTATTTTGTTTTCCTTACAACTTTCTTGCACACTTCATCCATAGTATCACAAGTTCAAAATTTATCAGATGCTTCTTTACTTTCAATACATAACTACTAACTCTAATGTTCACAGTTCCAGCAAATAAATTTCTTTGAAAAAAATACAAGACATAAAAAAGCACTCGTTCAAATAACTACGAAACTTTTTAAATTAGTCACAACAAAAAATTAAAATAAAATCAAAGCAAAATCATGACTTACTATTAAAGTTGTTCCCAATCCCAAAAAACACGTGCTTAAACCAGTTTATAGAAGAATTATTTTATCTTGTTTGGATACTACGTGCTGTATGTGCGGTGGGGGGGGGGGAGTCAACTATACAATGGCAGAGCAAAGAAGACTACCAAGGAATTTAACAGAGGAATTTTAAAACAAAAATTAATGAAAAAAATTATCCTCCAGTAAATAAATTTCTTTGAAAAAAACACAAAACAAAAAAAAGCACTTAGGATGCGGTTTCCGGTTTTCTCTTTTCCAATCTTCTCACTTTTTTTTCTCACTTGGAGTAAATAGACTAAACTATCGCCCGGTTCACACTCCACTCACGTCTATTGTACAGGTGTAGAGGCTCATCCCTTGTTCCCTGTTTAGGATGTGGTTTCCGGCTTTCTCTTTTCCAAATCTTTTCACTCTTGCGTAGCCCCCTGCCCATCAGTGGCGTTACCGCCTTGCTCGGGGTGATATGATAAAAAAATAAATTAAGTCAAGAAAAAAAAAATTAAAGAACTATTCAAAATTGAATAAAAATGAATTTAGGAATTCAAATAATATCCATAAACTCAGGAGCAATTTGTCCTGAAACAAAGGCTAACAAGTTAGTCATAACGAATAGTCAACCAGACTGAGTAGAGAGCTTGATTTTACAATTTTTCTTACATATTAAAATCCGAATATAGTATGTTATAAAAACATTATCACCCCAATATTCATTAAAACTACAATCCAACCCAAATAACTTATACATATCAACCAAAACATATCCATTTCTATGTAAATATGTCAAAAACCATCCGTTCACTTAGAATTCGAATTAACCAAACATGAGAACAAAGAAACCAACATGCTCTTAGCCTAACACCATCACAATAAATAAGGTATCTTTATGGACAATCTCCAAACCTCACATGACCTAAAATTGACACAAAGAGAATCAATCAAAAAAAGTAGGTACAACTTAAGAGTCAAATAGTGTGACTATAAATCATTCTACATAGATAATAAACAAATCCTAGAAAGAATGGGCAGCTACAAACCAACAAATTAATAAAGAAATCAAACTACCAAAAATGCATCCATCTAAGGCTGAACAACCAGTAAAATGGCACTGAAATTGATAAAAGATAAGAAGGTTAAAAATATTATAAACTTCTTATCTAGTTTAATTGAAATTACAGAAAACACAAATCATCAATGTATTCTAGAAATCGTAAAAACATTTTATCAGTTAATAAAAAACAAAACAGTAATTTTGGCTTCGATTTCGAGTTATATACGTATTAAGGGAAACTATGTAGCCGACACACTTCCAACAGAAGTAACGAAAATTAAAATAACCAAAATCAAACTCTCAAATACAGCTAAAAAACAAACAGAATTACACAACACATTAAAAAAGAAATAGCTATCAATTGAGGGTATGTTCTATAAATAAATTATATGAAGATCAGCCGACAATAAGAAAGAATATGGAGTCATTTGCTGACCGTAGTGAAGATATAGTGATCAACAGAATAAGAACTGGACACACGCATAATCTAGGCAGAAAGTATACACCTCTGCGCACCAACTGCAAACAAGATCTCACCGTCAAGCATAACTAGATAGAATGCAAGATGTACAAAGAAATATATAACAACTATTACCAAGAACAAAAGCTTTACATGCTCTTCAAAAATCAAGCTACGTCCCAAATAATAGATTATCTGAAGAAAATTAAATGCTTAACAAATTCTTTAGTGAATACAGCTTGGACATTACGACTTAAGTTTCGAAATACTTTCGAACCATACAACTTGTTTAATAAACTCAACAACTTGAAACCTTTTAAACATTCCTGAGTTGAATTTAGTGACAAGAAAAGACTACAAATAAACTGCAAGAAAACCGAATATATGGTCATCAGCAAATGTTTAATACTGGTGGGAGATACTAAAATCAAGCAGGTACAAAAATTAAAATGGAAGTGTCCTAACAGACGTCGGAAAATGTGACATAGAGATCCGAACGCGAATTTGTATGGCGAATGACGCATTTCAGAAGATGAGTAGAATATTAAGAGAGGAAATTTTCACTAGATACAAAGAAAAGTGTATTGGATTGCTATGTGATATCAGTTCTTCAATATAGCTGTGTATGCTGGACAATATCATCGAAGATGAAGGAAAAACTAGAAGCAATCGAAATGTGATTGTACAGAAGGATGTTGCGGATATTAGGGATTGAGCATGTGAGCAATGATGAGGTTTAGGAAAGGATGGAAAGGAAAAGGAAATAAATACTAAGCATCAGGATGAAACAGCTAAAGTTCCTGGGACATGCAATGAGGTAGAAGGGCTTTGAGAACCTGATACTAACAGGCCAGATAGAGGGAAAAAGTAAAAGGAGAAAGCAGCGGATAATATATTTGAAGATCCTGATCAGGTGGATGAGAGAACGATGGTTGTGTAGTGCAACAGAAGAAAGCGTGCGAAGAATCACCAGAGATAGATATATGGAAAGCTATGATCGCCTACATTCTGAAAAGACAGGGCACATAGAAGACAAAGTGAGAGACAATAAAACATCCAATTTCAGCTTTAAGTGACTCATTCAGATTTATATGCTGGTAAAACAAATAAACAATCAAACAATCGTAATATTGAATGATATAGCCAGCTTGGAGTAACATTGACTTCCTAGCTACTTTATATTTAAATCTATGGATATTCGCCATTTTTTTTGTTTGCTTTTAAAATAAACAATCGTCACTATCATTTGCCACTTTTTTCTTTAGAAACAACACAAAAAGAAATTACTACTTAATGCCAATCATTTTGAATATCAATGTTCTCACAGTTTAAAAAATTAATTGATGGCAACAGAACAACAGAAATATAGTACTACCGAAAGATTTTGAAAATTCAATGGACGGACGAGTGTGCAACAAGAAGAATCTGTAAATATAAAAAAAGAACAGAAAAAAAACAATCATTCATAATCAGAATGATAAAGATGGATTAATTTTCTTTAACACATAATGAGGAAGAAAAGCTACAAAAACTAAACTATCATAAAGCATATCGAATGCAGGAGAGATGAAGACAACGAAACAATTATCTAACGAACTCGTGTGAATAAATAGCGGAATGGTAGATGTGAGCGCAGCGAAGGAAGAAAGGATGTTGTGCGCTGGACGGGTAGAAAGTTGTGAAGAGCCATGTTCGCTCGAGTTCTGAGGGGAATCGACAAAAAAATCAGCGTCTTTTAATATATCTATTATTCTTTCCTCGCTTCGCCAGATTCGAATTCCATTTGATTTTCTTGCATTCATTTACATGCATATATTTTTTAGAGAGGTATTAATCCGTCTTTTCTTTCCAGTTATGGGTTAAATAACAGGACAAACTGTGTTCTATAGCATTGGCTGGCAACCAGTCTACCGCAGAATGCAATGGCAACCTACTACGGGAAAATCTTCTGCCCAATCAGTCATGTCTCTTTCAAGACATGATCGCCCGAGCGCGTTTCACATAACTGACTGATTGTATGGTATGACCAGTGATTAAAATTATAACCGCGATTAAACTAGTTTAACTTTTGCGTTTTCTTACTTTTTTTTTTTTTTTTGCTTTTTAACGAAACCAAATTTCCATGAGATTATAAGGAATTGAATGGCACGAGAATCCTTAATATTCGCATTGTAATCAGAATAATCAACTTCCGGGAATTGAATAAAGAGTACGATTCGAAATTCAGAGTCACTTACATAAGTATGCATACATCAAAATAGCTCCAACGATTAAGAAATTTAAAACTTTGGAAAAACCAGGATAGGATCAATAGCCTAAAATCATTCATGCAAAAACATTCTTTCACCGCATTTGACTCACCAAGGGACAGATTCTTATTATAATAAGCCACTGTTAAAATTTGCCACGCTTTTACAAATCTGGGCGAATCTGAGAACATTTAATCGTGCGTAATTTTTCTTTACTCTAAGCTACTCTTTATCGTGTTGAAAGCTAAAATCGATCTGAAAATATAAGGAAGAGTAATACATATATATATATATATATATATATATATATATAAACACAGAACAAAATGTATGGATTATGAAGATAAAATGTGGTCAGAAATAACTCGAACTATGATCATTTACTTTTATCGTAAAATGTCTTGATAGAAATATAGGTAAAAAAATTAATTATTTTGACCAAAATGTTTGTCGCAAAATGAAAGAAATATGAAGATCAATTAGAAAATAGCACTTTAATTATTGAAATTAAATCAACACCACAATAAAAATAATAATAACCTTACGAAGGGTCTTATCAATGAAAAATGTTTGTGTTCCTAGGTTCTTATTTATTTTTTCCCTCAAATAATGTCTCCAGAAAATGCCTTGATCCCATTTCTGAACTTAGGCCTCTTGCTGGCACCAACAAAGAAATAAATATACATCAAAAATTAAAGCAAAAATATATTAGTAATTGATATGTTCCGGATATATGAGGTAGTGAAGTGGCTTACACAAATGTAACCGGGTAGGTCAATCTAGTACATAAACGTAATCGCCTCATGTAGTATCCTGAGACGTAGTCGTAGTCACCAATAGACTTCCGGTGGATAATCTCACGCTCACTCTTTAGGCGTCCTTGCCTTCGTCTGTATTTATGGCTGACACCAGCCAATCATATTTCAGTGAGGGGGAAACAAGGTGTACACGGTTAGACATCCAATTGTTTGTTACCCAAAATTGAAATCAGACCGAATTGGCATCAGTCGGCGATTCTACCTCTGAGCTTGGGCGCTGGGTAGAAGGAGCAAACTTTAGTGTGTGATATTCATGTATTCATACGCCAGTAGTGAGCGTGTTCTAATTCATTACTGAATGAACGATGCGTAGATTCTAGAATAGCTACTGTTTTATATATGCACATATGATACTGGGAAATGGCGTATATATATATATATATATATATATATATATATATATATATATATGATGAACACGGAAGTTCGAAAAACAAAATACAAGAAATACGCACATAAACACACACACTTATGACACACACACGCACAAACGAAAACACAAGAGAACGAATACCGGATCGCCCAATATATATATATATATATATATATATATATATATATATATATATGTACAGGCTTCTAATTAAAGTAGATAGATATAACACCAAGTCGTAAAACGACGTCCACTACCACTCTGACAGAAATGCGAAAAGATCAAATACTGCTATCGGTCAACGCGCACCTATGAAAACTATAAATTAAAGCAGACAGATATAATCAAACGGTCCCAACTATCATTTTAGCAAGGCTTCGAAAAAGGTAAATCCTACTATTGGTCAGCGCACACATATGTAAACCATAAACACATACACATACATAGACAAACACACTTACAGGCACACACACACACACACACACACACACACACACACACACACACACACACACACACATTACAATTAACGATAGCAGTATTAGCAGAGGATGACCATTCGTATATATAAACAGATAGTACAAAACTTAATAATAGCGAGGAGGAATATGCAAAATTTGAATGACATGTTTATATTAAAAACTAAAATAAAAGCCAGTTTATTCCCAGATATTTTTAAGTTTATTTCTGGGAATTTGTAAGCTTGAAAAATGAATTATGATAATAAATGAGTGTGGGGGAATGCAAGAGAACTAGAGTCTAATAACATTCAAAGCTAGCAAGCAATCTTTCTGTTTACAGGGATTTGATGCATATAAACTCCAGAACTTTCAAATAATATAGAATGAGACCGAGATAGGACAGTAAAATAGTCAGCACTCAATCCAGCAACAAAGCGAAATAACAAGGAAATTGACACTTAACAAGAAAAGACGGTTGAATTTTCTGGGACACATAATGGAAGAAGCTTTGGAAAATCTTATGCCCACGGGACAGAATGAAAGAAAGATAGAGGAAAACAACCCCTAGATCACCGGTGCCCCCTAGGTGCGAATTTGCACGAGATACTAGTTTAGCAACTACGTCCCACACTTTTAGAGTGAAACCGATAAAATGTAACCACAATTTCTACTCCAACAGCTTCTTTTCTCACACTTCCGCCTGTGGCATTCCCTTCCACATACCCGACAGCTACAATCTCCAGGAATTTAAATTTAACCTCAATAGACACCTCCTAAAAGAGTAACTCACATCCATTCTCTCAAACACTCTTCCCATCTACCTAACCTTTATCCTCGGTATCCTTATCCATCTATCACCTTACTTCTGACATTTCCTATATCTAACCACTCTTTCTCATCACTTTTTCTTATGTAACCTCCTGCGCAATAGTGGGAGAGGAATGCCTTGCTTGGGGAGAAATGATAAAAAAAAACAACTTAGTAAGATTGTGTAAAGGTATGATGAAAACAATTTAGGAGAAATAACAAAAAATATAAGGTATTAATAGCTACAAGGAACATGATGTTGTGCTGAGCCATGATGGCTGAGGTCCTGTGGGAACACGGCTCAAAATAGGAATGTATTAATGACTTCGCATTCCAGCACATTTTGCTTAGTTACGAATATTATCTTTCGGATTTGTATTGCAATATTCAGTTTATAAAAAGTAACTTTTGATATTCATATGCGACATCAAAATTCTATCATATCTTCCGTCTTCTGCTTATTCACATTGCAGATTTTTGAATTTCCGCTTTTTTCCTCCTTAAGATATTCATTTTTCTCGCAGTTATATATTCAGCCTTTTTAACATAAATAATTCTTTTCTTTCGGGTTTTCTTTGTCTGCTCTGTTCAATACTTCTTGCAATTTGGCTTCAATGACTGCTGCTAAAGAGTATCCCCTGATTGTCTGTGCTGTTTAGATTGCGTCTAGTCCTAATGGCCGTTCCGAAGTTTACAATTTGCCTTATCTCCAGGCTGGCGGCTACATCAGGTACATCAGGGAATACCATTTTCTGTTAGCTTGGATCTGCTGGTGGTGTAATCTTTAATGGCTGGGAATTGTTAATCGAAGAGCCGATTTCTAATTTCCGTTAAATTATTATACTGACGTGTAAATGCCCCTTAAAACGATATAAATATACCTCTTTCCCCCGGTTATGGATTAATTAGTAATATTTCTAACACAAATCCATTATCTTTTACAGATTGCAAGACTTTTTTTGCTGGCTTTAAATAACCTGCAAAGGTTATTTTTAAGTCATAGAAGACCAATTAATTTAACCTTATTGTCTCACTATACAATTCAATGACATCCTCGAAACACTCAACTTATGTTCAAGGGATTTTATCATTAATTTGCCTAAAATGCGTTCGTTCGAATGCCGTTTATACATATGTCCTTTCTGTGTAGATCAACCTTTTCTAAGCATAATGAAGGTATTCTCATACAAATAGTAATGAAGACTAGTTGGAGTTTTGCTATTCTAAACTTATATAATAAATGGATGCGTGCATGTGTGTGTGTGTCTGTGTGTATGTCCGTTGCCTATAGACTCCGAAACGGCTGGATCGATGTTCTTGAAAATTTACACAGTTGTACTATAAACATCTGCGAGTGTTCTTAGCTAGGTTTTGTGTCGATGTACCCCTCGATAAATATCGATGAATCGAAAAAATCGGTTTATCGAAGGAGTGGTCCAATTTTAATCAAATTTGAACTCATAGAAAAAGACATACGAAACGATATTCAAAAGTTGCAAGGTTGCAGTTCTTACAATAGCCCAGAAAATCGATAATATATATATATATATATATATATATATATATATATATATATATATATATATATAATGCAAGATGTTTGTGTGTGTGTCTGTTTATCTGCCTGTATATCTGTATTTTTTCAACCCTTTTATTTTAGTTTTTGCTTCGGGTTTGGCTCCAAGTAGGTATAATTGTAGTTCTTAGTCTCATCCATGATACCATTTACTCGGAGGACTTATTTAGCCTTCAAAATTCAGTTTACGATGAAAAAAAACTTATTCGATATCAATACAAGGAAATCAAAATTTGACTTACATCCATTCATTTTTCGTTTTAGTCTACGGTTTCGCTTTAACTGGAAACAACTGTTGCTTTTTAGTTTTTCGTGCCAACGTTCAAAGAATCTGAGCTCCAACCCCATGGATTAGTTTTAAAGTTTTCATGACACACGAGCAACGCCGGTCTATACTGCTAGTACAAAATAATAGACATTAAATACAGTATACAAAAGAGTGTGAAATGTTACCTATGTGATGTACTAATATGACATTATTTGTTCCCCATTTTCTTATGATGTTTTGAGATTGACTTAATATCTACTATAGAATAAATAATTTCCTTGTTTAAGTTTCCAGAAATCACACTTGCAGAACATGTATAATAAGAAAATACAGCTATTTTTACTTCTAAATAAATAAGCAAATTATTATTTCATTTCCATTCGTGTTATAAACAGAAAAGTTAGAAATGATATGATGCTATTTTCCACTCAACTTTTGTGTAAGAAGAAACCCACCTAACATGACACAAATTTTACAGAGTTAAATCCCTTTTGAATGTTTGGGCTCTATTTTTGGGGACAATCGTTTATATATTTGTAAGTCATGCGCTATCGTGAGGGTGTCCATTCCATGAGCTTGTAGAAGTAGGGAGATGCTTAATGATTTTTGAATTGGCTTTGTTCGAAAAATAACTAACCTTCCGACAACTTAGAGGTTTTATTGAATTATCAGGTTATCAGTAGGTGGATTTGTAGAAAAATAAAAGTATAGTTTTTGTATTTTTAAATAGAAATTTATTAATAGAAAATAATAACATGACTTGGTGAAGTTAAAGGTTCATTAAGAAACAGTGGTATGTATTTAAGGGTATCAAGAGTTCGTAGTAGTAACTTGTGTGTATGTAGGCAGGAACGTATGTGTGTATGTATGTATGAGCGTCATTGTTGGTTAGCCTTAAAAATTCAGTTTACGACGAAAGAACTTATTTGATATCAATACCAGGAAATCAAAATTTGACTTACATGTATTCATTTTTCTTTCGGTCTACAGTTTAGGAATGTCATTGAAGTATCCACTCAGTTTTAAAGGGTTCCGTGCGGATATCAAAAATAAGAAAAGGCAGACGGGCGAACCGTATAAAAGAGGAAATGAGAGAGAAACAAAGAGACAATAATAACGAACACTTGACGTTTGTTAAGGGTACATGTTAATTACGCTCGTCTACTTTCTCTCTATGGCGACAGTCGAATGTGCTCCCTTTTATTTCGTTTGTGGGGCTCGAAAAAGTCATTTGGGAATCCACTCTCGGATGTGATTTTGGCCTTTCCATTAGAAGACAAACAATCTTCACGACGGCTCGCGAAAAGGGCCCATAAAATAATTTGTTTCTGATAACTGAAGATTATTTGAATTTTGTTTTTCGATGTTTCCTAGTTTTCTATTGTCCAAAAAACATTTTGCATCAAAGTGTTACGTTTTCTATTCACTTTTGCATGTGTGCTAAGCAAGGTTTTGGAAAATCTTTTTATTTTTAACAAAATCGGTGAGTTAGTGCTCAGCAATAGAATTTTTAAATCTAAAACTTGTTTTGTTCAATAAAAGTTCAGCCTAATCATTTTCAATAAAAAAATGGTCCCTAACAACAACTGGAATTACAAATATCATTCTTTTTAGATTACCACTTCAAGATACTTGTATTCCGATGAGATCTTCAGAGATATATTGCTCTGTCGTGTTAATTGGAAAGTACATTCTCTTGTTGTCTTTGTTCATTATGTCTGGGTGATTAGCTTTGGTTGCTCAGTCTGTACACATTAAAGTTTCATAAAAATGAAGTCATTGCAGTTACTATTCTTCATAATATTATTATTCTAACATTAATGAACTTTTCTATGCATAAACGGAATTCAAGCTTAAGTAGAAATTTGGACTAGTTAACTTGTATTATAGAGGTGAACATTTCATGTCATTGTAAATTTGAAATTTAATCGAACCTACTAAATAGTGGCTTAAAATTAGGCATTCATTTATTGAAATCTTAAAAGAACGTGTGTATGTTCACGTCTTTTCTGGGTGTATATTAGAATTAACAAAAAACACAAACGAACACGTGTGCACTCCTACCGAAATACAACATAATCTGAACAATACATTTAATTTTGATTTCTTTGACACTTTAGCCAGTTCCTGAATTTTCTTTTGTCATATTTAAATATTTTTAAATAAATATTTTCGAAACATAAAAGTAACTGAAGAATAACATTAAAACAAATTCATTATGTTTTAAAATGAATAGTTATGAACTGTGATTGTGTAAGGCCTTGTGGGAATTTGTCAGGACGAAGGCAAAAAAGAGAAGAAATTGGTTCCATATAGCTTTACAAATTCAATAAAATGACATAGGAATTTGATTTTACCTAAAAAAAAAAAGTAGTTACGTACAGAAAAAAAGAACATTTAGATTCATTTAGTTTGATACTAAGACATGGGTATGTCATTAATAATATAATCATATATCTAGATTATGTCACCACAGCTGTATATTTGAGGGATTATTCAACTTTGCCTGGCCATCAGTGTATTTTGTAGTGGAGAGATCAGACCATGTCAGATCTAATGACGGCTTCCCAAAGGGATCGCATGTTCGTGTCTTGGCAAAGCGCGAATTTTTTTATGTAATATGATTTCTTGAATATTCAGGTCGATAGACGAAAATAAATATAATCTTGAATAAATAAAAGCAAATACGAGTATCTACTAAAAGCATAACGTTTAATAATTAAAATCCCTCTAGTTAATAAAAATTCCATCCGTTTTGTATATATATATATATTGCAAAACGTACCAACAAAAAAGTAGCACTAATCACTACCGAAATCAGAAAAACTTACTGCTAACAAATTCGTAACGTAATTCGTCAAATCCAAAAGGTACTACCAAATGCGTAAAGGGGAATAAAAAAAAGAAACAAACAAAGCATAAGCCGTGTTTGAAAGAAAAAAAAAAACAAGACGAAAACCTTAACAAGAAAGCGCTCAATACAAAAGTACGAAAGTAGAGCAAAATACAAACTAAATCTAAAAGTGAGCCAAAGGTCGACCGCGGTTTCACTCGCCGGATCGTCAGGACAATATATATATATATCGTCAGGACAATATATATATATATATATATACTTTACTCTTTGTCTATATTTCTGAGATGTGGTAGTATTTACATTATTCGGACTATTGTCCTCATCTTTGTTGCTATTTGTACGACACTTGGAATTTCGAACCGTACCCTTTAAAGGTTCGAAATTCCTAGCAACTGAAGAAGGACGTACAAATGGCAACAGAGAATAGGACAATCATCCGAATAATGTAAATACTTTAAACGTGCATATTCGTATATATATATATATATATATATATATATATATACTGCACATTAAGTTCTTGATTTGTAAGTCTGTGTATTGATACATCTATTTGCAGCATCATTAATACATAAATTATATACATTCCATTCATCGAGAAATATTGTGTCGACAATAAAGGAGGTTATATTTTTCAACACCGATACATGGTCTGTATAATACATTATTCTTTTTTTCTTCAGCTATAGACTTATTGATAAAGCAAGTTACAGTCATTTAACAACGCACATACACACAATCATGTTTTATTTTCCTTGCTTGCCATATATATATATATATATATAGTGATAAATATTTGTCTTATCTACATATTGAGGCGCGTGTTTTTCTTATCAGTCAATCTAATTAACCAGGTATATTTCAGTTTTCATATTTAATTTTATCTTTCTTCCTGCTGATCATTCGATCAATAATTTGCAATTGATGTTGACTTTAATCATCTTCACTAGATGCTCCAGGAAAATCTTGTCCTTTGCCTGAATAAATCCAGCTCAGTAATTGCCTATTTATTACTGATGAACATATAATAAAAAAATTAAAGACTCTTATGCTCTTTGCTTGTGCTCTTCTCTTGTCTTCGGCAGTCGTCGATTTCTTGAGTGAAAGCAAAATTAGCACACAGCATATCTATCTCCTTTTCTATGCTTCAATAGAGGCGACAACCATGTGTACGACTCCGCAACGTTATTCAGGACATTGGTAATTATGTGGGTCTTGATAGTGTTTCATTCTCTTTCTGCTATCTATTTAAATATGTTCGTCAAATAGGGGGTTTCCACTGACGCTCTCACTATAAATATACCTTGTGAGTTTTACGATTTCTAAAACCTCTATCCCCATTATGCACAAGAAATTTGAGCTCTCTTTCTGATACGGTATATGTTTTTTTTTTCTCTTGCCATTTTCTTTTGAAATCATCCTTGTCCCTTACTTGGTTGGTTAACGGAATTCTGTGTATCCTTTTGTTCTGGCTCCATTTTCTTTTTCTCTTTGGAGACAATGTCCAAGATCCACGGCTATATCAATGGATAGAAGTCATATAGTAATCTAGTGCTTATTTCTTTACTAGCAGTATAGCCCGGCGTTGCTCGGGTGATTTTAACACGCTTTTTCCTATAACATCTCGCAACCCCGGTTCTGTTATCCATCTGCTCAGGCCCTTCAAATATGTTATCCGCTGGTTTCCTCTGTCTCTTTTCCCCTCTATCTGGCCTGTTAGTATCAGGTTCTCCAAGACTCCCTTCCTCATTGCTTGTCTTGGGAACTTCAGTTGTCTCCTCCTGATGCTCAATATTAATTTCCTTTTCGTTTCCATTGCTCACATGCTCGGTTCATGATATATGCAGCATTTTAAAAATTGTGATATTTTTGCATCATATCAAATATTTTTGTGTTCGGAAATATGAGTTACTAGCTGTATAGCCCGGCGTTGCTCGGGTGTAATGAAAACTTTAAAACTAATCCATGGGGTTGGAGCTCAGATTCTTTGAACGTTGGCACGAAAGACTAAAAAGCAACAGTTGTTTCCAGTTAAAGCGAAACCGTAGACTAAAAAGAAAAATGAATGGATGTAAGTCAAATTTTGATTTCCTTGTATTGATATCGAATAAGTTTTTTTTTTTCATCGTAAACTGAATTTTGAAGGCTAAATAAGTCCTCCGAGTAAATGGTATCATGCATGAGACTAAGAACTACAATTATACCTACTTAGAGCCAAACCCGAAGCAAAAACTAAAATAAAAGGGCTGAAAGAAATACAGACATACAGGCAGATAAACAGGCACACACACACAAACATCTTGCCTTTTATATATATATATATATATATATATATATATATATATATTATAGGTTTTCTGCACTATTGTAAGAACTAGAACTTTGAAACGTCTGAATAATGTTTTTGAGGTCTTTCTCTATGAGTGTATCAAATTTGAATAAAATCGGACCACTCGATTATATATATCGATTATATATATCGATTATATATATCGATTTTCGATATATATCGGGGGGTACCTCGACACAAAACCTAGCGCAGAACACTCGCAGACGCTTTTAGTACAACTGTGTACATTTTCAAGAAAATCGGTTCAGCTGTTTTGGAGTCCATAGGTAATGGACCCACACACAGTCACACACACACAAAGTTCCATTTATAAATAAGTTTAGATTAGATAGATTTAGATTTCTCAATAATTTCTTTCTAATTTCTTGTACTTTTAGAATGTTATTTTCACTAATCGCATGCGTGTTCAATTTTTGGTGTCATTTTTTTCTGTTAAATCATTTCCCAAATTTTAAAACTTCTGTACTTGTTTGGATGTGCGTCATGGTTCAGAGGATATCGGCTAAAACAAGAAATCGATGATCCGAGTTCGAGTTGAATTAATTGCAATCAAGAAAGTTCTTACTTACCTCCTGCTAACATATTGGGTTCTATATCCGTGGCTGGCAACCAATATACTGCACAAAATAATGGCAACCTACTGCAGTTAAATTTTCTACCCATTCAGTCATATCTGTTTCGAAACATGATCACCTAAGTGTGTATCACGTATGACACTTAACCTACTGACTTGTTTGAAGTTGACATCTTGGATTATTTCTCTTTTGATTGTCATATGTTTTGTTTTCTTTCAGTTGATCCTTTTCTCTTAGTTTCATTTAATAACTCGTTTAACAAGTCCTGTAGTTTTTTCTTTTTTGTGTGTCAGCCATCAATGTTGGCGTATGGCTAACGCATTTTAAGTTTACGCGCAGTGATGATAAATTATAGTGAGGTTTTTACCTAAGGGTAGCCTCTCTATAGAGGTTCGATAAAACTGGAGAGGAGGAACATCCCTGATTCATCCGCTTTCTATTTTGTTGCTCACTTACGCAATATATTTTATGTCCGTACTCAGGCAGTTTTCACACAGTAGTTTTTCTAAATTTAGGTTTTCTTATAATTTTAAATCATCCTTCTGCAATAACTTGTCAAATAATTTTGCATAATTAAAAAAAAAAGTGTATCCTTCTGACAAAACAGTGTTTTTATCCTGTGATTTTTGGTCTATAAGAAAATCTCATTGGAAGCAAAGAAAAGAGTGCTGGATTGCTATGTGATATCTGTTCTTCCGTATGAAGTGAATGTTGGAATACCTCATCAAGAATGAAGTAGAGGCTCAAGGCAACAGATGTGCGGTTTTACAAAAGGATGATGAGTATATCCCACACGGAACACATGGGCAAAAATGAGGTCGTAGAGAGGATGCATACGACAATAAAAGTCTTACTTAACATCAGGAAAAGACAGCTGAAGTTCTTGGGAAACGTAATAAGGAAGGAGAACCTGAAGAAAGGTCTTTCAAATATGTTATCCGATGTTTTCCTCTGTCTCTCTTTCCCTCTATGTGACCTGCAATCCTTCCTTCCTCAATACATGTACCAAGAACTTGAGCTGTCTTTTCCTGATGCTCAGTATTAATTTCCTTTTCGTTTCCATTCATTCTAGTACCTCATCATTGCCCACTTGCTCGATATATGAGATCGGAAGCATCCTTCTGTAGAGCCACATTTCAGTTGCTTCAAGTTTTTCCTTCAAAAGGAGAAGAATTACTAATCTGCATACCATGCCAAGAACCCTACATACACAGCAAATCATACACTCCCGATCAAAAAATTTAAGACCACTTAAAAATCTTTAAAAATATTTTTTTTACAGATAGATTTTAAATTCCTTCCACTTAAGGTTACCAATACTACAATCTAAAAGGTTATGGAAACAAAAATCTACATCCCAAACATTTTAATTAGAAATTTACATTTTTATAAAATGAGGCGATTTACACATGATCAAAATTATAAGACCAGAGACAAAAATTCTACGAAATTGTACAAAAAGTGTATGAAAATATTCAACAATCAAATTTAATAATGATGTCTACCTCCACTGTTTTTGATGACTTCAAAAATTCTGTCGGGCATGCTAGAAATAAGCGTTTCCATTAAGGTGCGGGGGATGTTGCTCCAGCTTCTGAAGATGGCTTCACAAAGTTCATTTTTTGAATATTTTTTGCCATTTCGATAAACATCTCTTGTCATCCATCCCCAAAAATTTTCAATTGGGTTCAAGTCCGGTGAGCATGCAGGATGTACCAATGATGGACACATTTTCTTGTAGAAAGGTCAAGGTCCGTCTTGCAACATGGATTGCAGCATTATCCTCTAGGAACAACCATCCATCTCCACACAAACGATGGCCCTCCATCATCAAAGATGCTTTTTGTATCATGTTAATACAACCAGCCGCTCTCTGACGACCCTGCATCACCTGGAGCTCCATCGTCCCTCTGTAAGAAAAGGCACCCCATACCATTAGGAACCTTCCACCATTATGACGTGCGGAGAAAATTTCAGGAGGCATGTTTTTGTTATATCAATATAGTTGGAAGCCATCAGGACCATCGAGATTGAATTTTTTCTCATCAGAAAACAGGAATTTCTTCCACTTCTCAACGTCCCATGTTTGGTATTCACGACCAAACTTTAAGCGGTCCAACTTGTGACGTGGAAGCAGCCGAGGAATTTGTTTATGCTTTTTATTTACCATGCCTTTTTGTCTTAAGTTTCGTCTGATGGTTACGGGACTGCAATCAGCACCTGTGACTGCCTTAATTTGACTAGAAGAAAGTCCCTCCTCTTTTATAACAACCCGGCTTATTCTCCTACTCAATGCAGGAGAAATATTTTGGGGCCTACCAAAGTATTTTGCTTTTCCATAATTCTCACTGTTCTTTAGAAAGTTGCAAATCACAGTTTTCTTGCGATTTACTTTAGCTGCGATCGCCCGCTGTGACAAACCTTGCTTATGGAATTCTAGAATTTGAGAACGCTCAAGTTTGGTAAGTTTGCTTGCTTTAGGCATGGTAACACCTTTACGCAGTGATTGCTAATCTCTAACTGAACTAAAAACATTAGAATTACCATAGATCTAACAATTTATGCCCCTAGTCTTATAATTTTGATCATGTGTAAATCGCCTCATTTTATAAAAATGTAAATTTCTAAATAAAATGTTTGGAATGTAGCTTTTTGTTTCCATAACCTTTTAGATTGTAGTATTGGTAACCTTAGTTGGGACGAGTTTAAAATCTATCTAAAAAAAAAAAATTATTTTTAAAGATTTTTAAGTGGTTTTAAATTTTTGATCAGGAGTGTATACTGGCACACTGCATGGAACTTGAACAGATCCGACTAAAACACTATTAAGAAAATAATCTAAGAGATTTCAATAAGTTTGACCCTAAAAATATTCTCAGATTCCTAACAGAGACGAAACGAAACAACAAGATATAGTCAAAAAGTTCCTCTAAATCATAAGTACCATTTAATTCCCACCCATCATACTACAACAACTAAAGTTTCGGCATTAAATGACCCATAAAGTGTTGACTTGCCGTAAAACAAACCAACCAATCAATTAATCATTTTTCCTTCATCTTTGATGATATTGTTTAGTTTTCACTGTATATTGAAGAACAGACATCACGTAGCAATCCAGTATTCTTTTCTTAGTTTCTAGCGAAATTTTCTTGTCTCTTAATACTCTGCTCTGCTTCTAGAATGCGTCCTTGGCCATGCTAATTTACAATCGAATCTCAGTGTTGCACTTTCCAGTTTCCGTTAGGACACTTCCCAAGTACTTAAATTTTCGTACTTGCTTGACTTTTGTATACCTAAAACTGCAATTGACATTCTGGGCTGCTGTTTTTGAGGATGGCTATACATTCAGTTTTGGTGTAGTTTATTTGTATTTTTTTTTCAGGCGGTCTTGCAATTTTCTTTCCGTGTAGGCTATCAGCACTTTTAAACAGGACAATTTCGCTAGAAACAAAGAAGAGAGTACTGGATTGCTATGTGATGTCAGTTCTTCAATATGGCAGTAAATGCTGGACAATATCATCAGAGATGAAGGAAAAACTTGAAGCAACTGAAATGTGTTTCTGCAGAAGGATGATGCGGATATCATGGGGTGAGTATGTGTGCAATGATGAGGTTTGGGAAATGATGGAAACTAAAAGGAAATTAATACTGAGCATCAGGAAGAAACAGCTGAAGTATCTGGAACATGCAATGAGGAAGAAGGGCTTAGAGAACCTGATACTAACAGACCAGATAGAAGGGAAAAAAGACAAGGGAAAGCAGCGGATAACATATTTGAAGAATCTAATCATGGATCGAGGGTTGCGTGGTGTAACAGAAGAAGACGTGCTAAGAGCCACCAGGGATAGCGAAACGTGGAAAGCCATGATCGCCTACGTCCTGAAGAGACAAGGCACATAGAATAAGCTTATGTTGTTCAGATTGTGTCCGCTAATGACAAATCTTGGTATAACTTCTAGGGTCCTCAGAACAGTCTCGCTGTACATGTTGAATAGATCCGGTGGAAAGACATCCTTGTCTTACGCTCCTTTCTACTATTGTATATCTGCTGAATTCGTTTTCTGTCCGTATTCAGGCGGTTTGTTCCGAGTAGATGTTTTTGATTACTCTGATGTCTTTGCCAGATTACTCTAAAATAATTTCCGTGTAGTACAATCGTTCATGATAATTCAAGAAATTCTTCGTACAGTACCCAGCCAAATTTGTGCAATCTGTGTACCATATTTTTACTTTCTTCTGCGTTTGTATAAGGTTACAAATATACACTATAATCTGTTCCCTCTTTATTAACTTCGACATTGCATAATAACTTTTCTGATATATTTCAAGGAAAATATTTAGCGATGTCTTACCGAAAAAATTAATTTTGTCAAATCCTTAATCATTTTCAATAGTAATCAACCAAGCGATACTTCAAACATACTAATTTTTAATTAAAATTATTTAATCTGATATCAAAAATAAAATAAAATGGAAGACAATCTCCTTGTTTTATGTGTTGATTTTTTTCAGCTCATTGATTATCTTGGCTATCTACAACCTCCTGTTCTTTGTATCTCTTAGTAAAATTATCTCTATTACCTAATCCATATTTTGCTAATCATTTATACAAGCTCGTTAGTTTCAATATGCCCTGTAATTCTTAAAAAGTAAAACTGTCTTCCCGCAATTTTTCATCTATGCTCACTGTCCCTTCATGGTCCACTACACCTCCCTATCCCTTGTGGCTCTTAGTATGTTTGCTTCTGGTACACCATCGAAACCCCCGTTCCATCATCCATCTTATCAGGCCCTGCAAATATGTTATCCACTGCCTTCCTCTGTCTTTTTTTCCTTCTATCTGGCCTGTCAGTATCAGGTTCTTCAAGCTCTCCTTCCCCATTGCATGTCCCAGGAACTTCAGTTGCTCTTCCTGATGCTCAGTATTAATTTCCTTTTTGTTGCCATTCTTTTCAACACATCATCGTTACTTGCATGCTCAGTCCATGATATCCGCAGCATCCTTCTGTAGAACCACATTTTTGCTGATTCAAGTTTTGTCCTCATTTTCGATGATATTGTCCAGAATTCACTTCTGTATTGAAGAACTGACATCAGATATCAATCCAATACTCTTTTCTTTGTTTCTAGTGAAATTTTCCTGTGTGTTAGTACTTTACTCAGCTTCTGGAACGCGTTCTTTCACATGTCAATTCGCCTAGTGATCGTATAAAAAAATATCTCGCCTTGTATATTTTCATTCAGTAATCAGCCAGAAAATATTTGATCATGTACAGATCACGCATTGTAGAAAGAAACTGATATTTATGAAACATTTCTTTGGCTTCATGTTAAAATAGTTTTGCAGTGTAATTAATTGTTTATATGGGATCTCTTTTTTGCTCTAAATGCAATTTGACATAGTGATGCTGAAAAATAGCGAAGTTTCTCATACCAAAAGTGCGTATTTGTTTTGTATAACACCAGTGACGCATAAGATTTTATGAACAATAAATGTCTGCAATGATGGTTTCTACACATTCCAGTAACTAATTGCAAACAACGCCTCTTATGTTCCCTAAGACACATAGTTATGTTTTCTGAGGATAAAGTTATAGCTTCCGTTTGACGTTTCAGAAAAAAAGGAAACAAACAGTAAGACAATTAGGCATGTTATTCCAGTGAAGCAAGTAGAAGAAACAAAATATTATCTGCGAGAAGAAAGAATGTGTGGTTTTTAAGAAAGAGACAAACTACGGGTTCAGTTATGCAACAGATTAATGAATACCATACAGTATCATTAAAAAATAAGATTGTTATTAAAGTCTTTGTGACAGCAATAAAAGTTTCGATGGGCGATAAATTCCAAACAACCTGGGTTGTTAGAATATATACGTGAGACATTTCCAGGAATGTCCTGTGAAATAAAGATGCTTGTTATTTTTTCAGTATTTGATGGTCGTAAGAATTCCAAGGTTCATGGTGTTGATTGGGCTATTATATGATCCCGCAAATCCAGGGTATCTTTGTAGGAATTAACATGATACGCTTGATGCATCATGTTTCTTCCCGATTTATGATCGCCCAAGGATGTTTAACCATAAGTTAATGCCACGATGAATATCGAACCCAGCTCTACGATTTTTAATTCTAAGCAGTTATGCATTAAAAAAAAATCACATTTATGTTTACACTACCTGCATAGGCACTGAGCAGGCTCAATGTTTCTTATCTTCGGTGAAGGCGGAAGAAACGACGTTTCAACTTGATGGCTGTAAAAATATTGATCATGACCATCGCTGCCAAGTTTAATCAATATTTTTATTTCTTGTGAAAACGGCAATAAATCAGAAAGATTATTGCGGATGGGACAGATCATGTTGTTACGTACATGGCCTAGCCTGAATAGTAAAATGTATTTAGATTGCTCGTGGATCTTCATGTGAATTGTGAGACCTGGATAGATTTTGCAGGTTTTATGACACGACCCGCATGTTCAATTATTTTCAGCGTATTAATGATTGTAATTCATCAAAAGCCTAACAATATGACCTTTGGTAGCCTGGGATTAACGAGGAATCCGCTGTAAAAACATACTCTGGAATATTCATAACATGTAACTTGCTAGATTGCTGAATCAGTATTTTCACGTTTTCTACCAGCAAACATAGTAGACATTCATTGTCTCATACATATAACAGTACATGTTTAAAAGATTTTGCTACCTCGATACACTATATATATATATATATATATATATATATATATATATATATATATTGCGCATCTATTTAGACAGCACATTTTCTTTTAGACGTGTCAGATTAAAAACGTAATTTCTGTTATCATATCTTAAATCCCTGAAGATGATCTCGGAAATAGATGAAAATTATTTGGGTACATTGAGAAATGAATGATAATAACATCTGTCAACGTTAGAGCTCATTTCTGACATTTTTCAATTATAAGACGCGAAAGATTATCCGTGAGTATAATCGGATTTTATTAAAAATAACCAAACGCAATGTTTGCAACTTATTTAATCTGATATATATATATATATATATATATATATATATATATATATATGTGTGTGTGTGTGTGTACAATCAACCATTCTTTGCCTGAGGAATTACAAAAGCCAAAACACGTGTAGGGGAATATATAAAAGAAAATATGAAAAAATCCCTGTAATAAGCAAAACGTTTGCGTTTTTTTCTCTTTTTCAAATTTTATATATATATATATATATATATATATATATATATATATATATATATAACGAGAGAGGGGAAAAGATAAATGAGAATATGATGTTAATTTAATATGATGGGAAAGTGAAAGTGTTGCAATATACAATAACCACTTGATTTTGAAATCATGATTTACTGAATTGGTAAGTAGGATTGGGCGGTGTTGTGATGAGAAGGATATTGATTCGAAAATTGGTGCGAACATAATTATGTGGAAAAATGAAGTCTATATTGATTTTGAGATATAAACCTATATCAAAATAGACATGGTTGTATATGGGTTTACTTTACTGGATCTATCTATCTATCTATCTATCTATCTATCTATCTATCTAAACAAGGAGTATATGTACACACGCATATATAGAAACTTATACGTGCGTGTGAAATGAGGAATTTTAAAGCGAAAAAAAGAAAACAGAAATTATACAATGTCGTTCCAATTCCTATTAGGACAGGCATGGAATGATATAACTGTGTTGCCTCTCCGATCGGTATCTTGGTAAAGAAATTACATTATTATAGCAATCAAAATGACAGAAAAAAAGAGTAGCCTACCATATCACTTAACACGTATCATCCGCATTATCACCGTTCACAATATATATATATATATATATATATATATATATATATATATATATCACCGAAGTTAAGCAACGTTGAGCCTGGTCAGTACTTAGGTGGGTGACCACTTGGGAATACCAGGTGCTGTTAGCATTCACGGATGTGCGTTGGGGTGCGGTGGATGTCGGCTTGGAGGGGGAAATCGGTGAGCCGAGTTCCAATTTCAGTCGAGCACGCTGTATTCACTTGCGCACTGGTACCCTTGGGAAAGGTATTAATCCGTTCGTTCCCTCCAATTATGGGTTAAATAATTGAGGTCTGCTGTTCGTGCGATTTGTGGCAGTCATCTGCACCAATTGTTTGTTATCAGCAGTTCCAAGAAGTGTGGATGGTACTACACAATGCCTTCACCACTATAAACAAATCTCTGTGTGGTTGTCTTGCTGGAAAAAGGTTGGACCCTCATACGTTGAACGCGACGGGAGAATCCATTATATATATATATATATATATATATATATATATATATATATATATATATATTGTAATGGTTGTTACAATGGTTTAAAAAAGCTAAGTACCACTGCACAAAAGTTTTCGCGTTTCGGTGGTACGTTTGCTCCTCATCTGGTGATAAGTTGAAATGAAAAATAAATGGTGAAAAACACCATTTAAACAATTGTAGAAACCATTACAATATAAATCTTTACGTTGTATCGAGCACTCTTTATAAAAGTAAATGCATGAACAGTGAGTTTAAAAGCTATGTGTTTCATAACTTTCTTACAATATATATATATATATATATATATATATATATATATATATATATATATATATATAAGCACTAAAAAACATTTGACTCTACTTCTTACACGGTATAGACAAATATATAGAATATGCATTTAAAATCTACCCATATCAATATTATTTAATTACTTATCCCCAATGCTATAAGAAAACCATAATCTGCAAGAAAAAAAAAATAGGGTACTAGTGCTTAAGTGAATGCAGGGTATTCAACTGGTATTCGAACTCGACTCAACGATTTCTCTTTCCGAGGCAATATCCACTGCACCACAAAGCAGATCAGTCACTATGTGCTTACAGCACCTGGTATTCCGAGCAGTCACCCATCTAAGTACTGATCAGGCTCAACGTTGCTTAACTTCGGTGATCGAGGGAGAACAGGTGTATTCAACGTGATATGGCCGTAATCCTGTATGATGTAAGATAAACTGTAACAATTATTCCTTACAATATACTGTTAAATATTTTTGAAATAAAAGATATACTTATTTCTGAATTTAAAAATTATTTTCTATGCACCAGTTTTAGCAGTGCTTTAACTCATACAGAGAATTAATTTGAAGCACACTTTTAATTTAAAAATATGCTCTTTTTATCCAAAGATAAAATATATTCAATTCAAAAGTACTTCAAATTACAATAATGGATATTTACGAGAACATATACTTTTGGCTTTGATTAATTCAAATATCTTGAAAACATCTGTTGTATTCACAAGTCGATTTTACGTATGACCATAAAATTTTTGAAGAAAATAACAAATGTTTTTAGTGATATTCTATCATAATTGTGATTCTCTCTGCACTCGTTAGCGAAAATAATTTTAGCATACATATGCTTATATTTATAATAAACATCTGCTTTTTTATTATACGTGGTACACACACTTAAACAGACATAAGATTTGTTCTTCTAGATTTTAAAAAATATTCATCCATTATTTTTTACACGTAACATATATGACCAATGAAATCATACCTCCATCAACATACTGCCACTAGATTTTTTAAAAAGATTTTTCTTTTAAATTTTAAAAATTCTTTTGAAGTCACTCGTCTTTAAAATAATCTCTGAAGCAGCTTGTTGAAGTGAAACATGTTAGATTAAAGACATTTCCTCCCTGTACTCCACCTATATTCATTTTGTCGGATTTCCATCTATGTATTCAACTCTCTCGCTCTCTCTCTCTCTCTCTCTCTCTCACACACATATATATATATATATATATATATATATATATATATATATGTGTGTGTGTGTGTGTGTGCGTGTGTGTCTATCCACGAAGGTACACATCGATATATGAATATGTATTTGGCTTTAATAGAACAGTGGTTGATGCAATATAAAAAGGCTATAAAATATATATTAATAATAGATGCATATCATGAGTTGATATTAGCCACCTGATGATTGCGTAATACATGAAAATATGAGTTGTACTTTAAATGTAGGGTCATATATATATATATATATATATATATATATTGTAATGGTTGTTATTTATCAAGCACTCTTTATAAAAGTAAATGCCAGAACAGCAGGCAAAAAAAACAAACTACGAGTTCTATAACTTTGTTACAATAAATATATATATATATATATATATATATATATATATATATATATATATATTGCGCCTGCCTTGTGGTATCTATTAAAATCTGATAAATGTAAAATAAACGATGAGTACCAAAAATGTCCTAGCGATAGTTTCTTCATTTTCTTCTTGTTTTCAAGAAATACCGATTCTGCAGCTCAACACGAAGATAAATTCTAAATGCTATTATAAGTTAACAATATTTTTGACGGTAGATGTTCGGTATCTGAGATCGAACGAATGTAGAAATAAACAGTGTGAAAGTTGAAGAAACACTGACTGCTGATTTTCCTGTTTAACGTGTCCAGACCATTTGTCGCTAATTTGTACACTACATCTACGAAACGTATCAGAGATCATTTACAAACGTAGATATGAGAACAAGTTATAAGCTAGTTACAGGTGAATTACGACTACCAAAGTAAATAATATCACATAACGCAACACTATATTGAAATAACAAAATATAGAAACGAAAGAATTATATAAAATTAATGAACTGATTTTAAATAGTTAAAGAAAACAAACAGAAAGGACTTTCTATTAACTACAAGAAAAATGCATGGTGATCAGTAAAAAAATGGGTACCAAATATCTAGTACAGGCCGTGGATACTAAAAGTGCGACACTCTGATCCTTAGGCCTATTGTCATTGCCAATAATACATTCCAGAAGCTAAATAGAGTATTAAGATATATCAAAATTTCGTTTGAAACAAGACAAAAAAACAACAGTACATGTTCATTATGTGACGTATGTCCTTCAATATCGCAGCGAATGCTGGATAATCTCCTCAAAATGAAGGAAAGACTTGAAGCAAACAAAATGAGTTTCTACAGAAGAATGCTGACGAGACAATGGGAACAACGACGAGCTAAAAAGAGAGGATGAAAATTTAAAAGAAATACTTAACACCAGGGGAAAAAAATCTGAAGTTTCAGGCACATATAATGAGGAAATAGGGCTTCGAGAATCTGACGCTCACGCGGTGGATATAGGGAATGAGAGACAGGGAATAGACCTGAGCCGATGGATGGTGGGGCAGGTTTTAGAAGGGGTGACAGAAAGAGCTACAAGAGACAGAAAGATGTGGAAGGCTATGACCGCCTACGGCTTCAAGGGACACGGCACATAAAAGAAGACCTAGAAATAAATCAATATGAATGGATTGGTGAAACATGGGACCGAAACACTTATTATGCACTTTTTAATTCAATATATACATATATATATATATGTACATCCTAGTGCAAATTAATTGAATCAAACAAATGTCTTCATAAGGTCGTTCACACTTTCCCTGATCACAAATACACCGTCTCTTGGCGTTGTTTTTTCTTTTCTAACTGATATACTCAATTTCTTACTTCACTTTGTTCATACGACTGAAACTTGAAAGGCTGACACCAACAATATCTGCTATCTCGATTTAAGGCTTGCCAGTGTGTTAGTGTTAGTGTAGCGTTACAAAGGTTGTACTCTTCGTTGGAGTAACGTCCCCGACAGACAAAGGCCGAAGGACAACTAATCGACAGTCGAGAGAATACTTTCTGGACGAGATAATAATCTGATGCAATCCCCAGATGATACAATATTTTTAAGGCCAAACAAATTTGATCATACATTCCGAAAATAGAGTTATTTTACTGCACACTAGTATATAATGGTCAAATCTGAAGAAAAATTAGAAATCTATTACACTCTGCAATACCAGTGGGTCTAAAACTAAAAGAAAGGGAACTTAAGCAGTTGTTTCAATTAATTTGCACAAAGTATATATATATATATATATATATATATATATATATATAGGAAAGAATATTAATAAAAAGTTTTGAATTTAAAAATGTACTTTTTTTTAACAGTATTTGTTTATTTATATATATATATATATATATATATATATATATATAGTAATTTTGTTATTAAAATGGTTTATAAAAGCATTCTAACACTACACAATTTTTTTTCATGTTTCAGAACAATACTGTTCTTCATGCAATATGTTCAAATAAGTCATCAAAATTATTTATTTTGAAAATATACGATGAATTCATGATTATTTAGAAAAGTACGGCGTAGGAGTTACAGAATATGCTTTTTTGGTGTGTCAATAGTGTTCGATCAAAAATGAGAATTAGGTAACTATGGAGTTGAAGGTCTAGGTTGAGAAAGGGAGCATGATGGCATGGTTTCTGGACATGCCACCTTTTAATTTTGTCGTGATAAGATAAATAGTGGGATTATTTAAATGAGTAGACCATAATTTTTAACAGTAAGTTGGATTTTAGTTTTCTTTTTTTTTTTCTTTTTTTAAGATTTTGTGCTACCTCATGAGTAAATGGGCTAGAATGTTAAGGTTAGAATTCGGATTAAATGATTAAGATATACTTTGATATATTGTAGTTAAGAAAACTGCACGTATTCTTTCATTTATATATATGTCATCCACATACAAACCTGTTTCACTGTATCAAAAATCATCAGTATGGCTACACATGCACATGTTTCTGGCCGGGATCGAAACTGGACCGATTTGGTGTCGGTCAGAATCGCTAAGTCAGCGAATGGGAATTTTAACGTGTTATATATAAGCGGTGTATACACACGCCAGTCACTGAAAGAACTCAATTCATTGCTGAATAGTTATGCATAAATCGCGAGAAGTAGTAACTGTTTTTGTTTTCTTCTCTAGAGAGCTCAATCGTGATGAGATACAAATTTATGGATTATTGAATGTAGTGTTGAAGGCATTTAATTTCCAATTGCTATAATTTTCTGCTTAAGTTCACTTCATTGTTAGTATGACATCACCTGCTAACTTCTCGGGACACTTAATGCTACGATGAGATATCATAGCGTTGATACGCAAGTGTTTTTATAACCGCTATGTTGGAAGGAAAGGGAAAAAGAAAATGTGGTTACTATTCTAGAGTCAATAAAGTAAATGTTGTTTCTAACGCTGTATATGCAGAAAGCGGATGTTAAGAGTATATGTGCGAGCGTCCCATACAGAGGCCTCTAAGTTTGAGGTTTGTTTAACGGCATATCAACATCATTGGGTTATTTAATGCCAAAAACATGGGGTTTAAATGATTTTTTTAACTCATTTTAATCCAGTGCCCTCATTTGAGAACAGCATAAAAATCTTTAAAAAATAATGGGTATAAATCATTATATAATACCATTATTATAAATAGGTAGTGACGACACATGCATTAATCATTAAAACTACCTTCCAAATACTGCACGGTTGGAAGAAATATTCTTGTGATTTTAAATGAATTTCATGTTCTAAAACCTGAGGACAATGGATTAAAAATGGTTAATGTTCGGTTATAGTGAGAAGGTTGATTTAGTCAGATTTTAATGAATTTTTTTGTTTTTATTTTTTGTTTTTATTTTAGAAAATTAAAAATGTTTACTAGTTCCGTATTCAAAAATGTTTTACTGAGAATTTTGTTTCCTTAAAAAATGTTATGGTAATTTTTTTTCTTCAAAAATGTATTGTTGGTAATATTCTTTCTTCAAAAATATATATTTTTCTATAAAAGTCTAGTTTTATGTATATATTTCTATAAAAATCTATTTTTATACTTTCATAGTTTTTGACCCCAGTTTGGGGGTTTACCTATTTTCCCATAGCTGGGACCCTAACAGGTGCTACCACTCCGAATCAGATTGAACTTGAGAACAACAGCAAAATAAGAGACGGTTTCATGCTCCTCACAACCTCCCAGTCTTGAATTTATTGTCCTGCCAGAACCACAGATGCCTCTCTAGGGAAAATGGCCTAATTGTGCGTCTCGTTTTATCTCTCTATCACACACACACACACACACACACACACACACACACACACATATATATATATATATATATATATATATATATATAAGAAGTATCACATTTATGCAAATCAAAATATATCTGTGACATACTGTTTGATAAAACAAATATAGTACCATCAGCAACATGTAACTTAAACCTAAAGATATTTGAAGCTTATTAATACAAACGAGAAGTCTAAAATGAAAGATCAACAATGGATATAGAAACAATGTATTGACTGGTTTCGGAATATAAAACTGAAATGACTGTAAATATTTACACAAACAACTTATATGTACAGTCATAGTAAAGTAAAATTAATTCTTGATAATGCCTAAAATTATTTCCAAAAGCTCTTGGATAAATGAAACATGTAGACAATTGTTACATAATTTACGCCCTGAAAAGAAAAAGATATAAAATCACATAAAAATTATATAGAAATTTTAACAACTTTTCTGGCATTTTTAATGAAATTTGCTTATAGACCCAAAAACAAATAGAAAATGCTATGGATGTTTTTTTTCTAAGTCACACGAAAATGAAAATTACACTGCATGCACATTTTAATGGACATATTTAACAAAACTGCACAAAAATATAAATTTATTACTGAGCTCTAAACACAGATATTCTTACGCCGTCCTGGTAAGTTAACTTATCGTGAGATTGAAACCTGTAACCACATCTTAATTGCTGTTGGTTCCATATCTACCCTTTTCCGGGGTGGCAGCATATGTAATGATCAAAGCCGTGGCAAATAGTGAAACCCCAGCGAAAATCAACAACAGATTTGTTTGGTTATAGCAAAAGAACCATGAATACAGCTACTTACATTGTTCGAACTGTTCTCCTCATCTTTATTGCCATATTTACTCTGCACAATGTAAATAATTACTTCATCTCAGAAATATATATATATATATATATATATATATATATATATATATATATTATAATTATTAGCAATACATTTTTATAAAAGATTTTAAGCAACAGGTTTTATACAAAAATTACCAAAACTATCATTGAGAATCTATAAACACTGCCACTACTGCGCAGGGGGCTACATAGAGTGGAGAAAGGATGATTAAATATAGGAAATGTCAGAGGGTGGGTGATAGGCGGGTAAGGATACAGAGAATGAGGGTTGGGTAGATGAGAGTGTTCTGAGAATAATTGGGAGTTAGTGTGATAGGAGGTGTCTATTGACCCTACATTTAAACACCTGGAGATTGTAGCTGTCGGGAAAGCAGTCTTGTGGAAGGGAGTTCCACAGGCGGGAAGCGCTAGAAAAGAAGATGATTCCTGCTTTCCTGCCTGTTGGAAGTCCTCCTGCGTATTTCCTATATTTAAGAATTCTGGCGAACCCTCAGACCCCGCCAATTACCGTCCTATTAGTCTTCGAAGCCATTATCAACGCCGAGGTGATTCAGCATCTCACGGCCAACAGGCTTCTCTCCGACAAACAGTACGGGTTTCGCTTCACCAGGTCTACTGCTGATATGCTAACGACCATTACCGAGTACATATACCGGGCACTTGACAAGAATTAGTTCGACACTGATGTGGTGTGTCGTAAGTTTTATATTGTCCAATATTTGAAAGATATTGATTACATCCAATTCTGAGACGTCGATAAAATTGGATAAACAAAAAGATTATTTCTCGTTCAATTACTGGAATGAGAATTATTTCAGCCAGTTAAGTGCTGTACGTGATACACGCTTTGGGTGATCATGTCTCGAAAGAGACATGACTGACTGAGCAGAAGATTATCCCGCATTAGGTTGCCATTATTTCGTGCGGCAGACTGATTGCCAGCCAAGGCTATAGAACCTAATCTATCCTATTATTTAACCCACAAATGGAAGGAAGAGGCGGATTAATACCTTACCCAAGGGTATTTTCGCGTATGTGAATGCAAAGAATTTAACTGGAATTCAAACTGGGTTTACCTGATTTCTCATTCCGAGACGATATCCACTGCACCACAACGCACAGCCAATTTAGTTGCACACTTAAATTCATGTAGTCAGTGCCTAGGGAACAAAAAGCCAGTCAGAGCAGCTGCCGTAAAAATATTTTTTACAAAAACAGAAGGGAAAAACTTGTCACAAATCAGAGCTGCATGCTTTTGGCAATTTTACACCGAAATGCAGTGTTTCTGAACCTATTTTTAATCGATGGCATATTTTTGCGTTGTGGTTCATTGAATATCGGCTAGTAACTAGAAATTGGAGAGGCGAGTTCAAATTACAGTTGAACTCGTTGCATTCTTTTACGCGCATATGCCCATGGGAAAAGTATTAACCCGTCTCTTCCCTGCAGCCATAGGATAAATAACACGAGAAATTGGATTCTATAGCCTAGGTTGGCAACCTACTGCGAAAAAATCCTCTGCCCAGTCAGACATGCTCGCCTAAGCTTGTATCCTGTATGGCACTTAACTAGCTGACATTTGTGAAATAATAAAATACTCTTGGGCATACAATAAAATTTCATAAAAACATAGTCAAAATATTTGAAAATATTAAAGTTCTTCGGTTAGCGTCCCTAAAGAAGTTTAGCTGTAACATTTTTATTTAAAAGAATTTATGAATAATCTATTATATTTAGTCTGTCAATTGCCATACTTGGTATGCACTTGGGTAATCATGTTCCGAAAGAGACATGACTGAAAGGGCAGAAGAATATACCGTACTAGGTTGCCATTACTTTCTGCGTTAGACTGGTTGCCAGCCAAGGCTATAGAACCTAAAATGTCTTGTTATTTAACCCATAACTAGAAAGAAGAGACGGAATAATACCTTTCCTAAGGGCATTTGCGCGTAAGTGAATGCAAAGAATTCAACTGGAATTCGAACTCGGCTCCCCGATTTTTATTTCCGATCCGAAATGCACTACAACCCACATTATTTTTACAGAGGACGATACAGACCGATTTGAGGGTAAAAAAAGGTCAAAAAAATTATTCACTCCTTAAAATTTAGTATCCAGTTCAAAATACCAAATGACCTGGCTGAACCATGGAAGCCATTTGCTTTGGGTTTCCAGTTAATTAAAAATTTATTCTTCAGTTAACGTGAGGCGCACCCATGCACTCCGCTTCAGAAAATCTTTTGTAAGGGATCTTCGTCTCAACTGACTGTCTCATGATCCCATAATCGCTACAATGCGGATCTCAATGTTAGCTCACTTTATACCTACGAATGCTGTCTCCTTTTTTATAAAGCACTTTTTAAATATAACAGAGCTTATATAGTCATATAAATATACGTGTGTGTGCTCTGTGTTAAAAATATCTTCATTCGCTCAACGTAGCCAGCAATAATTTCAGATTGCTGCATAGCATATCCTGATTTTCAATGCACTGCCGATAAATTGACTGCAGATAGTTGTTCGAAAATAGTTAATAATAATTACAAAACCTATAAAATCCTATTTTTAGAGCAAAGATGGATTTAAATTATTTATCCTTTTATGAACAACCTTCACAAATTGCTTAGGTTGGCTAATGTGAAAAATTACGTAATGTTAAATCATGTATTTTCTCTCTCGCACTCAAGCTGTTTCCATGTTTGTATAGAACAAAGATGAAAATTTAATCTCTTCTTCCATATGAAGTGTACCTTGAGAACGTAAGCGACAATGACTCTCCACAACTTCTTGTGTTTTTTAGCTTTTAGTAAATGTATTTTGGCCATCTTTTCTAAACCCTTTTCTGACAGCCATTTAGGTAAGCTCGTTAGGTAGGTTTTTCACTGCCTGCCTCTGTTTCTCTTGCTTTCATTAGGTCCCGTGAGTATCAACATTTTCAAGCCTACTTTTCTCATTATGTAAACTAGAAAATAGATGTTCGTTGTGTTGAAGTGGATATTGGCTTGGAACGAGAAATCGAAGAGACGAGTTCGAAATCAAGTTGAATTCCTTGTATTCACTTACGAGCAAATAATCTTGGGAAAGGTATTAATTCATCCTTTCCTCTAGTTATGGGTTAAATAACAGGATATTGGGTTATATAGCTTTGGCTGGCGACCAATCTACTGTGAGATAATCCTCTACCCACTCAATCATGTCTCTTTCGAGACATGATCGCCCAAGCGTTTGTCACATATGGCACTTAACTGACTAACGCTAGAAAATTATGTCTCTTTCTGAAGATATATTTAAGCGTCTTTTTATTTCGATTTAATTAAAACTTAGTTGTTGTTCATATTTTAATTCTAATATATATATATCATCATCATCATCATTATCCTTCTGTATCCTTCATGCTTACTCTTTCTTGAAAGTGATTCGCATTCGCTTCTGTAAAGGAGAACTGATATCTAGTAAACTATTTTTTGTTGAAAATGAATTTCTTTATGTTTATGATCTGCTTACATTTTCGAAAGCATCGTCTGCTATCCTAATGCTCATTCTGATTTCGGTTGTTTTGCTTGGATTGAAATGAGTAAAACAAAAACAACTATTTTTTGTTGAAAATGAATTTCTTTGTTTATGATCTGCTTACATTTTCGAAAGCATCGTCTGCTATCCTAATGCTCATTCTGATTTCGGTTGTTTTGCTTGGATTGAAATGAGTAAAACAAAAACAACTATTTTTTGTTGAAAATGAATTTCTTTGTTTATGATCTGCTTACATTTTCGAAAGCATCTTCTGCTATCCTAATGCTCATTCTGATTTCGGTTGTTTTGCTTGGATTGAAATGAGTAAATCAAAAACAACTCTTCAAACCTAAACATTATATAGAAATGGAAATTTCTCAAGTAAAGAATTACGACAGATCTGTTTATCAAATAAATATATATTTGGTGTTAAGTCTGATGTTAAATCGCAATACAAATTGTCTTACGTTACACAACCTATTTATAACGACTGATAAATATGTCTATTTCGAATCATTCAACAGAATTAACTTATTAATGAAATACATTTTTCTAGTTGCATTCACTGATATTTTGATAGTAACACGGGTATCTGAGTTTTTTCATTATCGGTATCATCATCATTCTCATGGTGTCCTCCATCTTGAATGTTCGTTTTCGTAACGGCAACGTTGCCATTGATTCTATCGTGCAACACTGCACTCTGGGCATTGACCAAGCTAAAAGTTCTTGGGGTTACAAGAAAAAATGAAATTTGTAGTGAAACTAATTCATACTATAATTTAAAATATTCTAACTGGTTCATTATTTTAAAAAAAAATTGGGCATTTAATAAGATATTAGATTAATCCTTTGTTATTCTTTAATCTATCAACTGTCGATCAATCAGTACATTAATTTTGCCGAGCTTCTTGGATGAAAAGCGCTCAAAATCTTTTAGCAAATCTTGATCAAATCATTATTATTGATTTCTATATACACAGAAAGTGTGTGCTATTTATTTTATAGATTTGCGTAATAAACTGCTTAGACTTTCAAGATGCTGTATTAGTAATTGATTTAATATAAAGGCTAGATATAAGTTGAAGGCTATGCGAAAGAAGGCTCTAGGTTAGGTTTGGCGTATATTTACACAACTGATTTATATATTGGTAAATTTGACAAAAATATATATAAATATGTTTGGACTATAGTTCTCATCTTTGTTGTTATTCATTCATTGTGTCCTACGATCTTCCCAAAGTGTATATATATTTCAAACAAAAGCTTTTCTCTAATCAATGGGTATGTTTATTTCTTTGTTTGTTTTTTTTAATGCACTTTAATATACTGTGAATGGGAGACCGTATATAACTTGACAGCTAATATGACATCTTCATGACTAACTCAAAATTAGCGCCATTAAATGTGATAATGCCAAAATAAAAGACAACTATCTAATATACGAATAACAATTTTGAAAACGGATGTATCAACATTCGAAAGTACTCAGGAAGAAAAAATAGATAATAAAATAAATATAAATTTTAGCAAAATTACTGATAACCCAAAACACCTATTTCGAATATTGGAAAATTTAAATAAAATTTGATAGACAGAATTTCATTCTCGGTAGATACCTGATGTTATATAAAATTCAGAAAATCTGTAAATTAAGAAATCATTATTGAAGAAAATTTGTATAAAGTTAATTAGTTAAAATATGAAAGAATAGAATTGTAAAAAAGGAAACGTTTGATATAGACAAATTAACAAAAGTAATACAATCGATAAAGTAACTGAAAAATTGAAAGAACCGTTGAATGATTAGAGAAATGGATGGCATAGCAGAAGATGACTATAAGAGTTAAGAAAATAAAGATAGAATATACAAGAACTTTAACAGCATTAATAATAACAACTAGCATAAAAAAAAAGATTGTTGCAACTGAAATGTCCTACAGAAGAATGAGATTAACATGGACGAAACACGCGAGCAGTGACGAGGATTTGGAAAGGATGGATACAAAAAGGATTGGTTTGGTTTGTTTTACGGCATAACAGCCTCAATTTTTTATTTAATGCCGGAAATGGATTTTACAATAGATTTGTAGGAATACAATGTATATTCTTTGTAAGAAGGAAGTTTGTAGATCAGCTCTCTTTGATGTATTTTTGTAAATATTTTTTGAGAGTCACATGTATTGGTGGTATACATTCTTTCCAAAATGTATTGCTGGTAATTTTCTTTTCTTAAAAAATGTGCCTCTGGAATGTTTACTATAAATCTGTTTTTATATATTCATAGCGTTTGTTCTCCAATTTTGTGATAAACAATTTGCCCATAGATGGGACCCTAACAAGTTCTACCATGCCGGTTCAAGACGGACATGGGAACAGCAGCAAATAAGATGTAGTTCCATGCTCCTCAGAACCTCACAACCAGATGCCTTGCTGCCAGATTCAGGTTATTGCCATACCGAAAACATGATAAGAAAATGATACTTAACATTAGAAAAACACAGCTGAAGATTTTGGGGATCTGATGTTCACGGGACGGATAGAGGGAAAGAGAGACAAGGGGAAGCAACGCACCACTTATCAGCTCTCCGTGCGCTTCTTAAATCCGAAAAAATATTTCGGATCGTAGGAGTTTGCTTAGATTATATTGTGTCTACACATAGTTTCTCATCTACGTAGTTACCAGGTTAGATGCCGCTAAACTTCACTCATCGAACGGACAAACCGTTAGGAACTAATGGACAAGCCGATTTATAATATAATAAAGATGAAATAGGGAAAACAAAAATAAAACAAAATAAAAACTACCAGAACAAATTATTAAAATGCTAGGCGAACCTGAAGCAGACTACCCCCATGTTTAATTTCGTTGTTTTTCATATTTTCTTTTTTTTCTTTTTTTACTTTTTCAGTCCTATCGATTACCCGCTTAGCTTTACGAGTGACAAAAAAAATATTGAAAAATTCAATATTTAAACATTTTCTTGGGTGGGGGATCAGTTTCTCATACAACGTTTTAGTAAATCGTGCCTCCATTTTGAAACCAGTTCGCCGTTATGACATCACCGCCACCTGTAAATATGTTCATTATCAAATTTTTTAAACTTTTTTCAGTAAAATGTTATCTATTACACCTTAAACTTTACAATTGACAAAAAAAAAATAAATAAAATATTTAAACGATTTTAGATGGGGGACCAGTTTCTCATACAACCTTATAGTGGATTAAAAATGGAGGATCCATTTACTATAATATTGTATGAGAAACTGAACCCCCAAATTTATTAAAATATTGTAAATTTTCAAATTTTATTTTGATAATCGGAATGTTTAAGGCACACTTAATAGAACTGCGCTGAAAAAAGTAAAAAAAGAAAAACAACGAAATTAACATAAACAAAGCTACCCCAACGAGAGTGAATTGAAAATGTAGGATCGCTTTACTTTAACGTTGTATGAGAAACTGAGCCCCCTCCAATTTATTTTAAATATTGTAATTTTTCAATTTCTTTTTTTGGTAATCGGAAAATTTAAGTAAATTTAGGACTGCGCTGAAAAAAGTAAAAAAAAAAAAAATGAAAAAACAACGAAAATAAACATGGTGGTAGTCTGCTTCAGTTCCGTCAAAAGTTAAAATGAATGAAAGAAGAACTCAGATTACTTCATGCTATTTTCTAATAATATGACAATGGACTAATGCAACTTAAAAATACAACAGGTAGAGAAGGATTGAGGAATGTTTACTCAAGTTTTTCTGTTCTATGTGAGTACTTAATCAACGTCTTCATTATTTTCCCTAACAAGTATTCTGTTTTTTCGATACTCGCTTAGCACAGACCTCTTAATTCTTGTTTATTCTATAATAAATAATTTTTAAAACTTCCAAATGAAAGTAAAACGATGAATTTAACAATAATTGAATCAAAATTAACACGCTGACAAATAAATAAACAAATGACGCAAAAATTTTAAAAAAACAGGATATCTTGTATGAAATTAAGAATAAAGAGACAAAAAGAAAAATTATAAATGACGATAAAACAAAAATAGTAATAGAATAGAAAAAGAAACATTTAAGAATATATGACAAAAGAAAAATAATGAACCATGAAAAAGGAATAACGTAGTGAAAAAAACCCCAAAAAATCAAATATATATGATCGATAGAAAGGTTGTTGCTTGGCTGTTTTTTTTTATGGCATATCAACCTTGGCCGGTCATTTATTGCCAACTAATTTTTATTTATTTATTGCTGTTAATACCCTTTTCTTTCAACAATTTATTCTTGTTTTTATATAAGTTTTGTGTCTAGTGATACGTTTTTTCTTTGCGAGTATCAAGATTCATTTGGATTTGTTTTTTAAGGGTAGGGTCCCCAAGTCCTACCCTTGTTATTTAACCCATAACTGGAGGGAATGGACGGATTAATATCTTTCCCAAGGGTACAAGTGCTTAAGTGAATGCAGGGTATTCAACTTGAATTTGAACTTGGTTCACTGAATTCTCTTTCCGAGCCGATATCCACTGCACCACGACGCACATCCGTCACTAAACGCTTACAGCACCTGGTATTCACAAGCGGTCACCCATCTAAGTACTGACCAGGCTCAAAGTTGCTTGACTTCGGTGATTGAACGATAGAAAGGCATAGAAAAAAACCAAGAATGAATGAGCCATGTTCATATAATCATTCATATTTTGATCAAAGGAACACGTATAGTATCTGTTGTAAAATCGTTAGACAAAAAGCAAAGGAAATGAAAAATATAAATGTGATAACCCGTTTAATTAGGATCTAAAAACAGAAAAGGCAAAGAAAGGATAAAGCTTTCAATTTGAAAAGAAAATACTCAACCAAAGTAAGCAGTGGACAATTATGAATAGATAGCGAATATGATCAAACCTAGAATTCTGAAAGAATGACATATAAAATGCGATTATAAATGATTCAATGATTTTTCTTGTGTAAGGGTCAGTGATTAATGTGTATGCGATATATTTACGGTGAATAGGTCTAGCAGTCGATGATATCTGTGATTGGGGACCTTGTGTTTGAAAAAGGTTCAAGCCTATCTAGTGTAAATCTTTTGGAAGCAAATGTAAGTAGCCAATCGTAACATGTCGTGAAATTTCTTTTAACTGTGCTTCTTTACATTAGTTTAATTAAAGTTAAGCCAGAAACAGCTTTTTTGCCTTGGTTCTTGATACAATTTAAATAAAATATTACGAGTATGTAGTGAGTTAAAATCTCCCTTTTTTGTTTTGCCGGATCAATCAATAACTGAGGTGAAGTTTGAGTAGAGAGGAATTGAATAGCAAAAATAAAAGTAAACTTGAGTAAGCAGATATAGTATAAATCCATGTTTTTTTTTTAAAATTCCGGAAATAGTTTTAGTGAGTTTGTTGTTATTAAGAAAGTTTTCCTACAACAGAGATTAAAGTAGATGAAGGAAGATTTTGTGACTTTGACTCGGCTGTTTCATCCGATGCTACTCAGATTATCACGCGGTCTGCTATTGACTACTTGATGCATTGGCTTTTTTATTTGTACCTACCGCGCAGATGTAATAGACAAGAAATAAGACACCAGATTTAACAGAAAAATGTTCGTCTTCATTTTAATGTATGTTGCGTGAATAGTATAACGTTTCTTATAAAAAACTATACATGCTTGTAATTGAGATTCTGCAGGCATATAATGTGTTTTTTTTTTAAATGATGCGTCATTTTTGTTATTTTTGGGCGTAAATTACAATTTAGCATTCATTTTCTTTTGCTATTTATTCGTTTGAGATACGCTGTTTTATTATTAACTTTTCATAAAAATAAGGTTTTTATTTTGTCAGAAATTGATTAATTAACAGCATATGTCCTAATATTGATATTTAGTGCACAAAAATTTACAAATATGGCACGAGGCCAAAATGGAGAATGGCAGAGGCTGGTCTTATATGTTATACAATTAAACTTAGCTAGCTACAATCACTAACTTAAGCATACCACAATAATCTTTACACCAAAACAGCATACTCTTACTAATTTTAATACAGCCACCATAATATCATGGAAAATCTATGAAGTTGTAACTAATCTACATATTCACAATTTAACGTAGGTTGGAATTAAATTAACAGCTTGCATAACTTATAATTCTGAGAAATATTTAGAATAAAACAATATATATTGTAAAATAAAATAATGTTAGTCAATAAAAGATCTTAGAATCCTTAATTATGGCAGATACATCAATTAACTGGATGAAGTTAATGCTAGACTTTAAACGTAAAGAAAAAATTATCTGATTACACATTCACTCAAACAGCAACAAATACGAAATAAACACTCCAATGAGCAAAAGGCTTCCCGCATTCTCCAGAGAACTGATATCTCTAGTCAACTAAAAGAAAATGGAATGAGGACACAAATTAAAGAATGCGGGGACAACTCGCATATAATCACCTTCTTCAGTTAACTTTGACGGGGAAAAACAAAAAGCAAAACAAGCTTAAACTACGTTTTTTTTTTTGTGGAGTGAAAATCACTGAGAATCGAACTCACTATGTTCTAATAATGGTAATGGGTGTATTAACCCTTTTCTTATGAGATGACATTCAACATTCACTGAACAATTAACCGGTGCTACTCTCAGTTGGAATTTATTCAATCGTCCTCTTAAAACCATTTTTTCTAAAACGTCAGTCAGTTAAGCGCCATTCGTGTTACACGGTTGGGTCATCATGTCTCGAAATAGTTATTACTGACTTGGTAGAATATTTTCAGTGAGTGTCCATCGAGGGAGAAATGGTCGCTGTTCAAATAGTAACGGTCCTTGGAAAGAATGGCAACCAAAAGGAAATTAATACTGGGCTTCAGGAAGAGACAACTGAAGTTCCTGGGACACGCAATGAGGAAGGAGAGCTTGGAGAACCTGATACTGACTGGCCAGGTAGAGGGAAAGAGAGATAGAGGAAGGCAGCGGATAAGATATTTGCAGGGCCTGGTCGGGTGGATGACGGAACGGGGGTTGCCAGGAGTAACAAGAACAAATAATACTAAGGGCCAAAAGGGATAGGGAGACGAGGAGGGCCATGATCGCCTACTTCCTGAAGCGACAGAGGACATAGAAGAAGAAGAAGAAGAAGAAGAAGAAGAAGAAGAAGAAAAAGAAGAATATTTTCTCAGAGTAGGTAGTCATTACTTTCTGTGATTGCCAGCCTAGGCTCTAGAACCCAATATGTCCTCTTTATCTCACACCTGAGGAAGTAGCGACGGATTAATAACTTTTCCATGTGTATGTGCGCGTAAGTACATACAACAAATAGAACTGGATTTCTCGTTCCAAGTTCATATCCACTGCACCGAAATGCATATGTTTCCGAAACTCGATAGTTTTTTATCGCTCCTTCCAGTATTAATGGCGGTTTCTCCATACATTTTCTGTAAGGCTTACGGCCTATCACGTTGAATACACCAGGTCTCTCTCGATCACCAAAGTTAAGCAACGTTGAGCCTGGTCAGTACTTAGATTGGTGACCGCTTGGGAATACCAGGTGCTGTAATTGTATAGTGACTGATGTGCGTCTTGGTGCAGTGGATATCGGCTCGGAAATCGGTGAGCCGAGTTCGAATTTCAGTTGAATACCCTGCATTCACTTAAACATTGGTACTCTTAGGAAAGGTATTAATCCGTCCCTTCCTTCCAGTTATGGGTTAAATAACAAGGGTAAGACTTGGGGACCCTGCTCTTAAAAAAAACAAATCCTAATGAATCTTGATACTCGCAAAGAAAAATGTAAAAATAAAAATAATCTTACCCCAAAATCATTGGTTATGACCTCAAATGATCCCATAAGGATTGATAGGTCATTAAACCTCGAAACAAACAAACAAAACATTTTCTGTGAAATAGTGTGGAATATCAACATCTTAATTATTATTTTTTCTTTTCGGGTTAGATGTCAAATCATTCTTAATTTTTGCTGCTGCTATAAGACCTCACGTGCTGCAATTTCCTTAATATGGTAGAGTTCTAGAGTTATATCTGCAGATAAGATTTTACTCAACAGACTCCAGTCAAGCGATTTTAGAAAATCAACCGTGATAATTAACAAATTGTAACCTTAGTTGCAAGTTGACGACAGTTTTTTTTTGTCGCAATAATAGTCGCCACTAGCGATGCGATATTAGAAATCATCCAAATATAATTAAAGTTTCAACTTATTCAGTATAATGCAAACCTTAAAGTTATGTCATGCAAACGTTTAAATACAATATCCCAGCTTGATAAAAACTACATTGAATTAACGTAGGACTGTTTTTGATATGATGATCAATGGCACATTTGAAATGTCGATATATTTAATAGGATTGCATTAGTACCATTTAAACTATAACAATTATAGTCAGTCCAGAAAACTGAAAATAAAATGCTTCTTGCGTTTCAATGTATAACAAGATGTTATATGCCAAAAACGTTTTAAACGAATTATCAAAATTATAAAAAAGTTGTATTTTAGATAATGAAATTCAACTGGCGGTGTCTCATGAAAAAAAGTCTATACTTATGGAAAATTTCAAACTGACGGCTTGTACCAAATTGAAAAACAAACAACGGACTGCAAGAGGAATCATTTTCAATTCGACACACAATATTCAAAATCTGCTGTGATTTCATCAAAGCCATAAATTGAATTATTTGTCAATCAATGAAATGCTTTAAAAATGATATAAAAGTACACGTATCCTATCAATTTTTGAAAGCATACTTGAATGTACAAATATACCGACCTAGTATGGTACGAATAGATCATTGGAATGTTCATCATCATCTTCGTCATTATCTTCTAGCAAAAATTATAAAAATGTGACTAGAACATCTGACTACTAATATCTCGCATTTTCTCGAGAATCATCGTTTTAGCATCCAAATGTCTGATCCTGAGTTGAGCATCACGATAGACCTCCTAGCTGCACCTGGGTAGACGATATATTGAGGTACACCTCACGCTATAGTAGAACCAAATAGTATATTTAAATTAATCTGTTGAAGAGTTATATCCATGAATCTTGTTTTTATTTTATATTAATATTCGAATGCAAATATAAAAAATCATAGCTCAACAAATCTTATTTGTCCAATTTTTTTACGTGCGCCGATTATCCAAAAGCCAGATGTCTTCTCACACTTTAAAAAACACCTGATCCGTTATAACATATTAAACGTCAGGTGAAATAATATTTAAGCACGTGTATTCTAATTGGGATTAATTTTTTTTCTTTTGTAATCGTATCGCCCCAAGCAAGGCATTATACTGTCACATAGAAGGAAAGTTATGAGAAGGAGAGACAGAATAAAGGGGGTGTCAGGAATCGGGTAAGAAAAGTATGATAATACTGAAGAAAAGAGATGAGAGCATGAGAGAGAGGATGCAAGTTAGTGAGATAAGAGAGGAATAATCACTTTACATTTAAATTCTTGGATATTCTAGCAATCGGGGAAGCAAGTAAAAAGAAGGGAATTCCAAAGGCTGGAATTGCGAGAAAAGAAGCTTAGGGAGTAGAATTGTAATAGTGAAAGATATATCAAATGCCACACGAACAAAAAGAAGGCTACTTCAAATTCTTCTAGGAGTCAACCAAATGGAATAAATTTCTCTTCTAGGAAAAGTTCTTTTTTTTGTCCGTATACTTTCAGGACGTTGACAAACATGTCTTGCCACCTGTCCCTATACTTTTTAATTCATAACACCCTTTCTCTTTTAATCATCCCAAACTCTACTCTGCCATCTATTTTCTCAAGCCTATCAAGTAGGTCATGCGTTGATTTCTCATCTCCTTTCCTATTTCCTGTGAGTATCAAATTTTCCAATCTCTCCTTACTCAATTCACATCCCGGAAACATCAGTTATCTTTCCTCATGTTAAGTACAATTTCAATTTTTGTTTTCTTTTCCAGAACCTCGTCGTTGCTAGTACGACCATCGAATTTACCAAAATGTTAACCTGCAAGCTGTAGTTGTAACGATCACAACAATATTTTTCACATATTATTGTTACATTTTTATTACGATCATTACTGTAGTAACGTGAATTTTCATGCTTAGGTATTCGTAGCTCCAAATTCCCTTTCTTTATTTCTATTCAAATAGAAAATATAGTTGTTTTGTCGTTGCATTCTTCACGTGATTTATGGAATATATATGGATACGAATGTAGTTCATTTTTAAGGGGATAGCTATTTTGGCATGTCAGTTCGAGACATGTAACCATAGATTAGAGGAAGCAAGAGTAAGTAAATGAAGGGGCGAAGATTGTTGGTTAGATTAGGGTCAAGCAGAGGAGAAATCGTAGTAGTAATCTTCTTTTTTTTAGTGAAAGTCAGGTGATTTATCCATTGGGTCAGTGCAGGTAGGTAAGAAAATGCTTTGGGTTCACCAAAATAAGATCCTAATATATGTAATAGGAAAAACACGTTATGAAAAAAATAAAGAAGATGACGATTAATGAAGTTTAAATTTACTACGATGATGACACATGCTAATTAATTCGTTACGTTTATTAAGACGTACATTCTGACATCGAAATTTTAAAATCCTAATTATATTTTATCCTAAGATTACATTTATTACCTAGAGTATTAAGAGTACGTGTCTATATATATATATATATATATATATATATAGGCACGTACTCTACTACTTAATCCACGGGGTAGATTATTCTCGTTACACTGTTTATGTCTGGGGATAAAATGCCTAGTTTTTAATTTTTAGTACTACCCAGTTATCCCTCGGCCGTTTCCGTTAAGTTTTGCTACACATTATTCAAACCAGGAAAACACAATGTCACAAAAATTTACGAAGCAACACTTTAATCTATTATGCCATTGGTCCGGGTCACTATGTCCAAGTGTATTAAATCTTCAATAATTGTCCCGGGACTATCGGTATATTCTTAATAAAGGCTGGAGGGTACAATGGTGTAAACGTATTGATAACAAAACAGTTGTCGACTGTAATCCGAATATAAGCTATGTAAATAATAACTTTCATCCCAGAAATTCAGAAAGGAATTAACGAATCCCACGTGTCTTTAGATTTTCTGTCAAAGATGAAATTATTAAATCCCAAACTTATGAAAATACCAGATTATCGAGAACAAATAATACGAATCTTTATTTATATTGACGAAAGTCAGTTAAGTATTCACTTTAACAATATCAATAGTATTTTAAAATCTCCTTTATATACAGATTCCACCCATAAAATTCTATGCACAATTCAGGATATGACAAACTTTTCTTTCGTAGTTTTACCAAATTCCGATAACAGTGTTTACTATGCAGTGCCCTACAGGAAATTTAGTAAACCGACCATATTGGCAGCTCTTAGACAAAAGAACAAAAAAAAGAAAATGCATGTGAAGTAATCCTAATGGGCACTTAGGCGAACATTGGCCAAGAAATAGTTCTTCGTAATAATAAATGCCTGGAAGATAAAGCCACTATTCGGTGAATCGCCTGTAATATGAGAGCCCAATGATAACTTACATTAATCTGGTAATTTCTGAATAAATTTAGTATCTAAAAAATGTTTTGATTTCCTGCAGTATACATTTTTGCCTGACTATATATATATATATATATATATATATATATATAATTCTTTTCTAATCCTTCACGCTTGTGAAACTCACTTTTGTATAATTGCTTCCCTGATATCTACAATCGTCAACTGGTATCTTTTATATTTTTTCTCTATAACCCTGTACCCAGACATTTCTTTTACTGTAATCACACCTGCACAAGAGTGGGACTCCCACCTTGCTTGAGGTGAACCGCGCGCACACACACACACACACAATGATTTAATTTGTCAGTCAATGAAACTTGAGGAATTAAAACAACAAAATAATAAAAAAAAATTACTGGCAATAATATTTAAGATATTTATTGTATATTAGACTTTTTTATTAAGAAATATTTAAAATTTGAAATTTCAGACTCTCTTCTGTCATTTTTCAAGGAGACATCGAATAAACAAAGAAGTTGTATTCACTTTTTTCTGTATACATTTATACACATTTGTTTTATATTAAAGATTGACAAACATCAATTTCCTGGAAAAGTATATGACATCATAGTTTTAGAAAATTATACATAAGTCGCTATCATATCTAATCTATAACGTATTACCCAAACGAACACTATATGATTTATATATTTTCCCTCCTATCTGTAAATCTTTAGTATACCTCTCAAACATGAGATTTGGAAATTCCAAAATTGTACTAAGACAAAACTATGAATTCACTCACAGCTACTTTCTTTCGAAGAAAGAAACACGAAATTTGTATTTTTTGTCCTTATGTACCTAACAAAACTATTGATTCGTCATCCATCTAAATTTCTCTCAAACAAGTCAGCTCATATCCACACGAAAGCTTATTGTAGAATCAAAACGATTCTTTATCGGAAGATGAGCTCATAGTTCGATTTTTCCTTCAAATAGCAAGTACTCACAAGTTGTTCTCCCAGCCGTCTACAAGATATAACAACTTTAAACACTCATTCTGTTTGGTCGGGATAAACAGCCGTGCCTGGAAGGATATTACGTGACTTGAAAGGAAACTGCAAGACGCCCAGAACTAAATTCGTTCATGATCAATCCGTTGAATATCTGACGTGTTCACGCACGCTCAGTTACTGATGCATATTCGCATATACACACGCAAACAAAGAAAGGTTTCTGCTTATATATTTACACACAGCCGAATCCGCCTACTCCACACGGGTAGATATATCGATATGACTACAGCATAATGATGAAAAAAGCATTTATTTTACCTGGCAAATATTTATTTTTCGACATACACTGTTTATCAATTCTCTTAACGTCTTATTTTTTCAAAGGATACGTAGGTGAATGGTTCGAAAATCTCCGGTGTCCTCGTGAAGGAGGTGATGGTTTGAATAATACGGGTCGAGAACGACAAACGTACTGTTTGCCAATGTTAAGAAATATTTGTAAACATTATGATCAAGTATTATGCTTGAATTTCTTTACACAGAAATCTTCGGGAGCACGAAGTTAGTCATCTTGTCCGAGAGTTTTAACGAACAGGCAGTTTCAACTACTGAGCAGACCAGATTATTTGTTCTCTCTGGAAATTTTGGGTAATCTGGGGTTAATTCTTCTTTTGCCGTGTCCTTTAGAACGTTGTCGATAATGGCTCTCCTAAATTTCTTGTTCTTTGTCATTATCATCATTTATCCATCACACCCAATGGTGCATAGGGCAGCAACTTTTTGTTGCCGTTTCTGTAACAAACAGCTTTTTTATGGGGTAGGGTTGTTAGCCCTTCACCCAACCCCCAAATCCTGGACGACTGGTGGACCATACTTGGCCATTACGTTTACAGCATCTGGTATTCCCAAAAGGTCACCCATTTAAGTACTTACCAGACTCGATGTTGCTTAACTTCGGAGGGGAACCGGTGCATTCAACAGGATATAACCGTAGACTCTTGTTCTTTGTAGCTATCAATAAATATTGTATATTTGTCATCTCTTCAAAAACCTGCCCCGACATACAGTCATTCAAGGTCACCAGGTCTATTATTTGTTGTTTTCCTTTATCTTGTAAGTTTCCAAGCCTTCATTTCTCTCATCATGTGCCTTCAAAATTACAAATGTCTCTTCGTTATGTTAAGTATAAGTGTCCTTTTTGTTTCTTTTGTCTTTAGAAATTTGTCGACGTTCACATATTCGTTTAAAAGTGTTCTCATCATTCTTTCATAAAGTCATATTTATGTTTACTTCAAGTCTCTTGTTCATCGACGAAGAAAATTTCCAGCATTCGCTGCCATATAGGAGGAGTGATATTACGTAAGACTTCAATACTCTTTTTCTTCGTATCTAACAAGATATTTTTGTTTGTTAACACTTTGCTTATCTTTCGAAGGCACTTGGTCTATCCCAATTTCACTTTTGCATTTTCGTGTGGCATTTTCTGCACTCAGTTAAAATTCCTGTTAAAGATATCATTTGTTAAATAAAGCAGGTTAGTTCTATGTTCGTCTAATAAACAAAAAAGCATGCAAAACGGGTGAACTATCCACCACAATAGAAAGTCAAATTAGAAACAATAGCCATGCATCAACTCATTTTACATCACTTTACCATTTTCTAACTCCTTGACTCCCACCTCGCACCCACTCTTTCTTCGGCATCCCTTGTACCGTATTTTTGCTTTTCTCTTTTCGCTCTACTATCACTGTAACACCCTCCGCTCTAGTAGCAGTAACGCCTTGGTTTGGGGGAAACGATTATATATATATATATATATATATATATATATATATATATATATATATATATATAGCATAATGATAATCCACGTAGACTGTCTTAATATGGATAGAAAAAACTGTTAAAAAGTTGTAAGTTAAAAAATATATTTTTAACTGACAACTTTTTAGTAGTTTTTCCTATATATATATATATATATATAGTCATCCGCAGACAGATCTGTTTCGCTGTATCACAGCTTATCAGTACGGTTAGACTGCGATTGCTTTAAACATAGGATTGAAACCCGGCTGAACTGGCGTCAGTCGGCGATTCTAACTCTGAGCTATGGGTAGAAGGAAGCAGATATTTTAGCGGGTATATTATCATTATACACGCCCAATAGCTGAGAGTGTTATAGCAAGTGGAAAATGTTTTCATGTAACCCGTTTTGCCCATGAGTAATTTCTAGGATCCGGTTTATGTTTACATTGATATGACTACTTATGCTCACGAGAGAGAGAGAGAGAGAGAGAGAGAGAGAGAGAGAGAGTTGGAATTTTAAAATTAAAGATGACTTTTTAATGTGTTTTGGTTCAGTTAGTCTTTTTATCTTTTTCCTGAAATGTCACACATTGTAATAACAGAAGTTCTGCCTCAAATAGTAAAACGCTATAAGAACGTGAATGGAAATTTCTTGACGATGATCTAGCAAGAAAATCAGTTTCTAAACATTCTTGGTCGCAAATTATTTTCTTTTAATTAGGCTATGAATTTTGGACACAAAATGTATATTTTACAAAACAACATTAGTTTCTCACTGCGTAAGAAGTTTGGCAACAATTTCGATATAAAAATGCTGCTGTAATTAAGAGATTGGCAAATTTTCTGTTATCGCAATTTGGAGTTTTTAATAAAAATGATGGAAGCAAAATAAAAAAAAATATAGATCGAATCGGATATATATATATATATATATATATATATATATATATAAATGTAACAAAAGTCTAAAAGCAAACCAAACTTGTCTCCATAAGCAAGTAGCAGGAAAGGCACGGACATGACTACTCCAATATACTAGAACACCGGGAGTTTTTCGGTGTTCTACTATATTAGATTAGTCTTTGATTTGCCTTTGCTTTCACTTGCTTGGAGGAACCTCAAGGCTGAAATCGGGTTAGTTGCCATTTAAGCTTTTTGTTAAATGTCTACAGAGTCGATTTTGACTTTTGTATTTAGCACTTTTTCCTGTTCATACTCTAGGAGCGGCTGTTTTTTGCCTTATATATATATATATATATATATATATATATGGGGGATGATTAAAAACGACTGACAGGATATTGAGTTAAAGAGTTTATTTAATTTTTATGTATTCTTAGAAGCTGCTTCTTTTCTGAATAGTAATATATATATATATATATATATATATATATATATATATAATATTTTCAAATGTTTTGTATGTCTAAGCATTTTTGTCTATAATTTTAGCCAACATCCGGGATGAATTTAAATGTATTCTTTTAACTGAATGCATGGATTGTGTGTGATTTTTTATGTATCATGAAAAAAATACCTTTAATCACAATACCCTATATATATATATATATATATATATATATATATATATATATAGTTAATAAAACACTACTCGATGTAATAAATCAGGACTATAGAGTAAAAAATGTCCGAACCCCGGAATCGTCAGTTTCTAATAAGCACATGATTGATGCATAGAGAATGAAACCCTACGTCCTTCTAAAGACGTAGGGTAATATGTATATTTATTTACATGCACACCCAGCTATTCAAGTGGTCCTCATGCCAGGTCCCTGCAATTTAAAAATTTTTGTTAGAATCAGTTTCGAGCTAATCTTAATCACAAAGGAGAGTAAAACATTTACCATAGTGTTTACTTTAAACCACTGTTGAAATTGCTTATTAATTATTGAGTGCATATCGCCAAGTCCATATACTTAAATGACTATTAACATTGTCACACCAGATGAACCTAAAGCCACAACACTAGAACAGGTCATAAGGAGTTTTGTCAAATCTCCAGAGATTTTCTATATATTTTTGCCAGTTTCAATAGTTTTAATTGTTTTGTTGGATTTTTGAGATCGTTTCCAAACCGATGATGATTATGAAAAGTCAAAATCCCATCAGTGATTTATTCAGCTCCCAGACATTATTTTAATAGCTATCGATTTTCCAAAGTTTATCCGTTGTCGACTGATATAGTCTACAACGGCTACACATACTGTTTGACATATATTTTTCTTTCTTTCTTAATATCCAATAGGTTTTCCATCGTCCAATTAAGGATATTTGTCTTAATGTCAAAGCGTAAAAAACATTTTAACATTTCAATTTCATTATATTTGTCCTTTTTTAAACCAAATGTTTTCAATACCAATTTCAATATATTTGTATAATTGTAGTCAAATTTTGTTAACGGTTTAATACTACTTGTCATCATTATTATCTGTCGATTGACTATGGTTGTAGGGTGAGAACTATTATTATTCTTTCATGCATGGCGTTTCTTAGGCTAGTAAGCATGACGGAAGTCATCCGTTATTAGGTTAAACAACATCATCTTAGCCGTAGATCGATCCGTTGATGATCACCCTAAGTGTTGAGTCTTGAATAGGTACGAAAGTTAGCTATTCAGGCCGATCTTTAACCGACAGACACGGGTTTAGTTCTGGGCAACATAACTGTCCGGAATGAAAATGGTCACCGACTGACGCCTTTCTACTTGCACATGCTCAAACCATGTCAGCTTGCTTTTGCTCCTCAAAGTTTTCTCGTGTTTGTTTAGTAAGTGTGCACTAAACTGGCGTATCCGACGCACATAGCTCCAGCTGTTTTGGTGGGGATTCCACTGTGTCTGATGTTGGACTTCAAGTAGTCTTTGTACCTCTGGTAGCGTTTATTAGGAAAGAAAAACTTGACGGAACCCATCCCGTTTTAGTTGAAGCCACAACAGGTATCCGACAATTTGTGGAATCGCATTTTTCACGAACAAGTGACTATGTTTTTAATAAGAAGAAACACTTCAAGTTGGATGTTGATCTTAGTCATGGAATTTCTCTACCCAGCGATGCTATGTCTTCAGCACAATGGTTAGATAGTTAGCTATGGGTAACGGTCTCTCTATTTATGGTAGTCCATCTTACAATTAAGTTCAGCCTCCCATTAAACAAACGGATAGGGAACTGGTTTTGTGCCCAATGAGCTGGCCATCTGGAAGCTATTACTAAGTTGTATGATATCAGTAAGACGTGATATGAATTAATATTATTACTCTTCTTAATAATTTCTGCTTGGTTGGCCTGTCATCTTTCTTTCTATTTTTTGTTGTTTGTGTCGTCTCTTTACAGGAGAAGGTTTATTATGACTTTCCATAACTTCCTATTCTTTGTAACTCTAAGTAACGCATCATCCTACTTGATCACGTATCTTATCCCTGTACCTGACTACGGCAGATAAATAGATACCTATATCACCTGCCTTCAGTATATCCTGTGAGAGTACTTCTCATATTAATATTGAATGTTTTCTTCATTTTCAGTTTATATTAGAGTTCAATTAATTTGTTTTGCTAATATTCTTCTTACTTAATGTTAACAATATTACATTTGTATGTACAGGTTTGGTTTGGTTTGTTTTACAGCATATAAATTCCTTGGGGTTATTTAATGCCAAAGCATTACCTCCTTTTTTTTGGTAACTTTTTTCCTTCATAAGGTATTTTTGTTGGTAATTTTTTCCTTAATAAGGGATTTTTGTTGGTAACCTTTTCTTCATAAGGTATTTTTGTTGTTAATTTTTTTCCTTCATAAAGTAATTTGTTGGTAACGTTTGTCAACAAAGAAAGTATTTTTGTTGGTAACATTCTTTTTCTTCAAAAAGGTAAATTTGTTGGTAACATTTTCCTTTCAAAATGTATATTGTTCGTAACATATTTCCTTCAAAAAGGTATATTTGTTGGTAACCTTTTTCCTTAAAAAAAGGTATATTTGTTGGTAACCTTTTTCCTTAAAAAAAGGTATATTTGTTGGTAACCTTTTTCCTTCAAAAACGTATATTTGTTAGTAAAATATTTCCTTCAAAAAGGTATATTTGTTGGTAACATTTTTCCTTAAAAGAAGGTATACTTGTTGGTAACAGTCAGTTAAGTGCCATACGTGATACACACTTGGGCGATCATGTCTCGAAAGAGACATGACTGACTGGGCAGAAGATTATCCCACAGTAGGTTGCCATTGTTTTCTGCGCTAGACTGGTTGCCGACCAAGGCTATAGAACCCAATCTGTCCTGTTATTTAACCCATAACTGGAAGGAATAGACGGATTAATACCTTTCCCAAGGGTATTTGCGCGTAAGTGAATACAATGGATTCAACTGGAACTCGAACTCGGCTCCCCGGTTTCTCGTTCCGAGCAAATATCCACTGTACCACAACGTACATCTTTTCTTAAAAGAAGGTATATTTGTTGGTAATATTCTTCTTTAAAAATGGTATATTTGTTGGTAGCATTTTTCTTTAAAACGGTATATTTGTTGGTAACATTTTTCTTTCAAAGAGGTATATGTGTTGGTAACATTGTTCCTTAAAAAAGGTATATTTGTTGGTAATATTTTTCCTTCAAAAAGGTATTTTATTGGTAGGATTTTTTACTTCAAAAACGTATTTTTATTGGTAACATGTTTTCTTTAAAAACGTGTTTTTTGTAATATTTTATTTTCAAAAAGGTTTTATAGGTAATATTTTTCTTTAAAAATCTTTTAAGCATATATTTCATAAAAGTCTGGTATTATACTTTCATAGTGGTTTGACTCCCGTTTGGACGGTTAATTATTTGCCCATAGCTGGGACCCTAACAGGTACTATCTCTCCGGGTCAGAGTGGACTTGAATACAACAGCAATTAAGAAATGATTCCTCCCAACCACCCAATTAGAGGTCTTGTTGCTGGATACAGTTTACCGTCATGTCCAGGACCGTTGTAGGTACTGCAAATGAAGTATTGACTTAATCGACTACAAGCAACATTACCATATTTCCGGTTCACGTAATCGGAAAAAATAAACGAAATAATAAGAAAACTATTAAAAGTGATTCTTTTCTCGCTCTTCCCGCTTGTGGAAGTTTCTTTCAGCTCAACATTGCTTTTACATTTCTAAAAGGCAATGTCAATCGTTATCTTTTGTCGTCTTGTTTTCTCTTTTATTGTTTCTACCCTTTCTAAATGTTTTCTGTTTGTTAATTTTTGCACATTCAATAGCCACTTGTGTCTTAGTTAATTTACTGCCGTGCTTTGGGTGAATTTAACTTAAAAATCGGAGTAAATTATAACGTAATTTTGAAATTGAATTTTCATTTAAGAATTTTGACTACAAGAAGATCACAACGTTTTAAAAGAATAAAATTCTCGTTTATGCAATATCGATAAAATTTCCACTTCTTTGATTTTGGTGTGAGATTTTCCTTTAGGATGTTGGAGATCATGTCTCTCCACAATTACCTATTCGTTATTGCTTTTAATAAACATTGTCTTTTGTTATCTCACCTACAAATTATTCCGTTATTTATTCATTCCTGACAACTAGGTAGGTTATACTCGCTTTTACCTGTTCTTTTTGTTTTCATTAAGTCCTATGAGTATTCAATTCTTCATACCCTTTCATCAGTATATATCCTGTATATTTCAACTCTTTGTTATTACCCTCCTTTGTGTTTCTATTATTTTCTAAACCTTACTTATTGATAACATGTTCAGTTCATAGCATCCCCATCATCCTTCTGTAGAACCATATTTCTGTTTCGTCAATTTTTATTCGTGAGGAGATAATTTCAACAATCACCGCCATATAAGAAGACGTAAGTGTTCAATACTATTTGCTTCTAACGAACGCTTTCAGTATCTTAGTAATTTCGTATTCTACAAATGCAACATTTTTTTTCATCAGAATTTCAGTCTTTTTTTGCTTTATTTGTCTAAATGTAATAGTCTAACTTTCCTTACGGATATGTTGATTAACAAATGGTTAACACTCTTAGAATATGGAAACGAAGAACAAAATTGAAATTCTGTTGGAAACTGTTTGCAATTACCAGAACCTAATTAACTTCAGGAACGCCTGAATATGTATTTTCACTCCTAAATTGCTGAATAAAGTTTTGGTTAACTTAAAAAGTAAGGTCTTGATTAGCAATCATAGGAGAATAAATTTTAAAATCCATGTCGTTTCAATACACAGGCGATCACAGCATAACGGAATTTAATATTCTTCATTATCTCTTCAGTTTCATGAAGAAGAATATTTAAGAAAAACAATGGAGTGGTTTAGTGTTGCCTTCGCTGTGGTTTTAAATGAAAAGTAGATTTCTCAAAGACTGGCTGAATTTGAAGTTTAGAAGTATCAGTTTCATGTTCCATACGAAATATACACTTAGGCGATAATGTATCTCTCAATACATGAGTGTTCAGGCAGAAAATCTTCCGCAGTAGGTTGCCATTTCTTTCATAGGTAGATTGATTGCCAGCTAAGGCTAAAGACCCCACACTGTCCTACTTTTCGATACGTAGCGTGAAAGTGAAGATATGTATTCATGCCTGTCCCTAGGATATTTGAACATAAGCAAAAGTAAAGAATTTAAATGAAATTTAAACTTGACTCCTCGACTTCTCATCTCGAGCCGATATCCATTGTACCACAGCGTGCTTAATATTATTTGCCTTAAAACTAGTCAGGGCATAATGGCACATGAAATAAAAAAAAAGTTAAAATAAACGAAGCCATTACTATTACTCAAGATAGTATCAGAAAAAAAAGAATGCAAGAAAAACGGAATAAAATTGCTTACAAAATGTTATTGGTACCTCGTTCAAAAATATTAGGTAAGCAAAAACAGAAAGTAAAAAACAAAATAAAATATAAAAGTTTTTTTTTTTTAACCATTTCACCCCGAACAAGGCGGAAACGTCACTGATGTGCAGGGGGTTACATAAATGTAAAAAGATTAATTAGAAGAGTGAGGAGTACAAACTAGTTAGAAAGGAACAATAGAAAGCAGGTGCGATGACAGATACATAGGTGGAGAGAAAGGGAAGGTTATACAGGGGTGGGGAGAGAGCTAGAGTCCAGTGGTTAGTAGATGAGTATTGACTTTGCATTTAAATTTCTGGAGGTTGTAGCCGTCAGGAAAGCAAAAATACGGGAGCGAGTTCCACAGGCGTGAAGTGCGAGAGAAGAAGCTGCAGGAGTAGAATTGTCGTCTGCATTTGGCTAACCTGATATAACCGGAAACCTTTTTTCACGCTTTAACACGTGCATGATCATGATATTACCACATATAAAAAAATCCATTTTTGATAATGTTCACGTTTAAATGAACGCTAGCAATTTGTCAACCGTTATATTTGAAGTAGAAAAATGTATAGTGAGTATTAGCAAAACATTTTCCCGGTTACATTTGTTACCATAACTCACACCCCTGAAGATCATCTCGGAAAGAGGATGAAAGTACTTCGGTACCTTTTGAAATGAATGAAAATAAACATCTGCCAATGTTACAGCTCATTTCTGACATCTATTGATTGTAATACGTGAAAGATTATCCGTGATTATGAACGCATTTTATTAAAATTAAGCAAAATAATGTTTGCGATTTATTTAATCTACATGTTTAAAAGAAAATTTGCTGCCTAAACACAAAAATGTCAAATAAATATACAAATCATAATTGATATGATAAATGAAATAAATAACAATTGCAAATTATATTCAATTATTATGATACTTTTAAGCAATATTTACGTTTTTCAGTTAAAAGTAAAACTTAAGAGGATATGTTTTGTAAAGTTTGGACAACGCACACCATCTTTCCTTGAGTCATTATTATTTGGTTGTTTTTTTGTTTTGTTTTTTTTTTTGGTGGCAGTGAGTGAATGCGTGAGAGAACAGCACTTCAACAAAATGACGCAATACAACTAAAATAGCCGTAATAACATCCTGGTTAATAAGGTTATGCCAAGGACATGTTTCGTGGCCGCATGGGTGCAAAATTGTGATATAATTTCATAACAGCAACCCGTAACAGTGCAGTCGGAGTTAAATTAGCTTCAACTTGTGTACCCAAGTCCGCTGAGGGGACCCTCGATTGAAAGAGTTCCAAATAATACAAACTTCACTCTCTAATTGCTTTGATTCTTTCGTCGTTCAAAATAACGAGAAATTAAAAAATGCTTCTTGAGACCCTGCAGGGATACACCCCAACCAATCTCATTCAGAAATAATGCGTCATCCCTTAAAGGCGAACCTATATTTGTCATAGTCAAGTAAAAGACAAACAAATATGTGAACGAGACATTTACTGTGGCCCATTTTAATTTCCCCAAGTCAAATTATGTACATATCAACTGCCCCAATGAATTAAGATTAAATATTAGGATAGACATAAATAATGTAGCATCATGACATTTACTTGATAATTAACTTTTGATAAATGTTGTTTAAAAATTTCCTTCCGGGTCCCAACCAGAGACCTAAGGTCAGAAATGGCATCATGATATATACAACTTTTCATTCCTGTTGAATGAAAAAAAAACTTACATTTTACATAAATCTCTTCATAATGTGAGATGTGTACTTGCTAGTAGATATTTTTGTTTTTATTTAAGTTAGGGATTACCAGTGATCCATATTCCATCAGTCTATTGGAACCGTTTTTCTAATCAAGCCAGTGTCTTTATCTAAAATTGAATTATTGATATTCTCATGTGCTATGATTTGATATTTCCACTTTAAGAATCTTCTATTTTGATATTTTTAAAGATCTTCAAATATATTTAAAGTCTGCAGAGACTGCTATGTCAATAAGGATGCACATTATTTTCGATGTCTTTGATCACTGTGCCTGGCCGATTAGCTTGGATTTTTCTGTGTGTAATTTAAACTCTCAAATCTCTTAAAGGTCCTATCTCTATAGCCGGATCAGGGTGGTGCTCGTAAGTTTTTAGCAGTTTTCTTTCCGTAAAGTTGCAGATCATTCATTATTATAAGTGTTCGAGTTGAGTTAAGGGCAGTTAAATACATGTTCGGAAGTGAAATCGCTTATAGAATGAAAATGATATTCACCAGTGATCAAAATAAGGGTTTGGTTCAAAATTCATAGCACCCCAAGAAAGCCAGAGTGTAAATCATCCAAAAGGTCTTAAAAATAGCAATAAAGATGGGGACAACAGTCCGAAGATTTTAATATTTGTTATAATTGTTTTGTTGTTTATATATTGTACACTTCAGCAATAACGGATGAATAATTCTAGCGTTTATAGATTGCGAATTTGCAGTAGCTGTAATATAAAATTATGCTAAGAACAGTGACAGTGTACTTTATGTTCGACTTGTACTGAGTTTTAGAACATGACACAAAAAGTAAGGGTAGCTTTTGTTTGATAAGTAATTTTTAGGGTTTATCGAAATGTCCTTATCAGTAATATATTTTATTTTTGTTTGCTGATATAAGTTTAGCACGAAGATGAATTTTTGCTTGTTCAAACATCATTTATGCATGCTTTAAGGCTTTTCTTTTGTATATCTTGAAAAGATAAACGTGTTGTAGTTTGGATTCTCTGAATAGAATTCCTGCGTGATTCATTTTTACTTCAATGAGAATATTTGCGCGTGTTGCATTTTGAGTGACAGCTATGCTGATAAGGTTGACAAACATGCTATTTTTTCAGTCGTTGCTCGACTATTGTTTGACGTTAAACTGCGAAGATCTCTTTGTTTTGCTAAATATTAGCTCGATTCATAAATTACTTTTTTTGCATAATGGTTCAGCTCAAAATTTCAACTAATATCACTTGATGAAGGCCTGAGCGTACAACAGCCAGAATATCGTGGTGATGACAAGAAAGACGAGGAAAACAATGTAAATAGTTACAATACACCATTGTTGGAATAATATTATATAGTGAATTTATAAAACCATGTACCACTTTTGAAAGTATTCGGGTGGGGGCGGGAAAAAATAAATATGGAGTTGTAATTATATAAAAATTAATTCAGAATGTTAATAAAAATATATGATCAGAACATATCGACATTTTTCAAACACACACAATATATATATATATATATATATATATATATATATATATATATATATATATGATCCGTAAAAGGAAAGGCTAATTCCCAATAGATCTATTTAATATAAATTATCAAAGAAATCACTCAATACAGTGACCAAAATGGATACTACCAAGTGCAAAATAATATACATAAAGAAAAACACAACGAATCATCTAATGTGGTTATAAAATATGATTAATTTCGAGGATCCAACGAGGCATTGCCATGGCCAAAGACGCATTTCAAAAGCTAACCGAGTATCGAAAGACAGGAAAACTCTCATTAGAAACAAAGAAAATAGTGCTGGATTGCTACGTGATAACTGTCCTTTTGTAAGAAAGTGAATGCTGGATGATCTCATTACGGATGTATGAGAGACTTAAGGCAGCAGAAATGTGTTTTTACTGAAGGATACCGAGGATAACATGGACAGAGAAGTGTGCAACGATGAGGTGTTGGAAAGGATGCAAAGGAGAAGAAAGCTGATAATAAATACCAGGAAGAGACAAATGAGGTTCCTGGGACATTTAATGAGGAATGAGATCATGGAAAACTTAATACTCACAGGTCAGATAAATTGAAGGAGAAACCGTAGAAGCAACGACTGACGTACTTGTTAGGTCTGAGGAAATTATTGACGGGGCGGGGCTTGGAAGAGATTCCAAGAGAAAAAAAATCTGAGAGTGACAAGAGACAGAGCCAAGTGGATGTCCATGATCGCCTATGTCCTGAAGGGACACAGCACATGATGAAGAAGTTTTTGGTACCTATCTCATCAGACCGCAAATTACAAAACATACCTTATAATTTGCAGCTGATAAGATGGGTATTAAAAACTTACCTGTTGAAATAAATAATGGCTTAAAACTGCTTTAGATGATGCGTTGAGTTTTTCCTTTATATATGAAAGAGAAAAGTAGAAATAGATAAAATTATATAATCACTGTTCATAGAGCTATAATAATGGTCGCTTAAAAAATCTGCATTGTGGGATAATTTGAGGAGGGTCGTTTTGCGGAGTTTATTCACCCACGAGACTAGGAACTCATCCCTAACATCATGGTGCAGTTTACTCTAAGTTATAACTCGCGTTCTCCTTTGATATTTCTTGGTGTGAGAAATTGAAGAGAGTAGTTCATATTCATAACGTTTTCTGCTACTATTTCTGCAACAGTTATTTTTACAGCAGGGTATGCCTGTAAAACTTGTGGGCATTTGACAGAAAAAGGTTCCGTACCTTAACAGGTCGCCACCTTTGCTGGAACTGTCATCCATTGAACATGCACGTGAAATGTTAAGACTACACATTTGCTAGCGGAGGCCACAATTTGAACAACATAGAGTACGCTGATGATACAGTGTTGATTGCAGACACGGAAAGGAAACTACAAGACCTCCTACAGTGACTAGCTGAACAAAGTAACAAAAAGGACAACAAAAAAACTGCATTAAAACCGAATGCATAGTCATCAGCAAAAAGAGCAACCCAACATGCCAAATACAGATGAGAGATACTAATATCAAACAGGTACAAAAATTTAAATACCTAAAAATGTACTAACAGACAAAAGTGCGACACAGTGGTCCGAAGGCGATTTGGCATGGCGAAGTGAAATATTATGAGACAAGAAACTTTCGCAAGAAACAAATGAAGAGAGTACTGGATTGCTGTGTGATCTCAGTTCTTCAATATGGCAGTGAATGCTGGACAATATTATCAAAAATGGAGGAAAAATTTGAAGCAATTGAAAAGTGGGTCTACAGAAGGACGCTGGGGATATCATGGACCGAGCATGTGAGCAATGATGAGGTGTTGGAAAGGATGGAAACGAAAAGGAAATTAATATTGACCATCGGGAAGAGACAAAGTTCCTCGATATGCAATGAGGAAGGAGGGCTTAGAGAACCGGATCCTAATAGGCGTGACTGAAAGAAAAAGAAACAGGGAAAAGCAGCAGAAACACATTTGAAGGGCCTGAGCAGGTGGATGACAGAACCGGGGATTGCTTAGTGTTACTGGAGAAAGCATGCTAAGAGTCACCAGGGATAGGGAGACGTAGAAGTCCATGATCGCCTACGCCCTGAAAGTACAAGGAACATGGAAGAAAAAAATATTTGAAAATCATAACCAGTAATGTTTTCGAAAGAATATAATACTGTTGTTTCAGTTTGCAATCTGTTTAAATCAATATACCTCCTAGTATTCAATGCTTGTGTATTTTGCCAGTAATCCCTCTTAAATAAAATATTCGTTAAAATTGGATTAGTTCAATGCTTAAGTGTTAAAATTATGGATTAGTTGCACGCGTAAACGTTAAAATGTTAGTTTTAGATTAGTTGCATGCCTTAAAGTTTTTCTTTTGGTTAAAATTGGATTACTTATATGCCAAAATTTTGTTAAATTTTCTTTTGTATTTCCTTGCCTGTGAAAAACATATTTAATTTTTGAATTTAGTGTGCATAGAAATTGTTCAAAGATTTTGTTCGTCTCAAGCGATTTCTGTTAAATTGTTTGCTAAGTTGTAAGTATATTGGATTATTTTTGTCAAGTGTAAGTGGCTTAAAGCTATACATATTTTTTAGTTTCTGAATACAGTCACTACATTTCTCCCGTGTGTATATATATATATATATATATATATATATATATATATACTACAGTCATCCTCAGAGAGATCTGTTTCGCTGTATTACAGCTCATCAGTACAGACTCCGTTCGCTCTCTAAACTAGGATTGAAACCCGACCGAATCGGCGTCAGTCAGCGATTCTACCACTAGGCCACGTGCGTGTGGCAGAAGAAGGCAGGCTCTTTAGCGCGTATAAGCACGCCCAATAGCTAGTGTGATCCAATTCATTATCGAATGAGCGATGCGTATATGCCGGGGTAGTTACTGTATACAAAGCCTCCCACTCTTCCAGAATGCTCAATCAGGGTGTGAGAGCGTAAATACTATAGTCATCCGCAGACAGATCTGTTTCGCTGTATTACGGCTCATCAGTACGGTTTGACTCCGTTCGCTTTCTAACCCAGGATTGAAATATGTATATATATATAATTTGTAAATGAGTTATTGCGCGACCAAGTTTTTAACATGTGTTTTCAAACGATTTGCTCTAACTGATTTTACCTTATTTATTTATTTATATTTTTTTGTTGTTGGTGTTGTTTTTTTTTATGAATGCTCACGTAACGGGTACTTTATTTAACTCGAATTTTTCAAACTTAGAAGTTATAACATTTTCATCCATGGTTATATCATCCTAATAGGTATTTTATGGTATGGTTACATTTACTCATAATGTATGTTTTTTCATTCCGTAATTCCTTTTTGTTTGGGAATAACATAATTGCTAACTTTTCATCCTATCACAGTCTACATATTTTGCGACTTTTTAAAGGCTTGACTGTTTACACTATGCTTCATGTCATGTCTGGGTTTTTCCATATTTTAATTTCAAATTCTACGTATGGCTAGTCAATTTTGTACAATTTTTGAAATCTTTTATTTTAAATATAGACCTGTGATTGAAGCATCTGGTTTTAAAGTACTTTTAATTGACCCCAAATACGTTTTGTTTTAACCATTTAATTAATGTACTTTAATTTTGTAAATTACTTCTTTTGTATTAAAAAATCCTTGAAGTAGACATATATTTTGGTCCCTGCAGTTGCATTCCTTATTAATTATCTTCTTTTGTACGATGCTAATTTAATTTCTGTCGTTTTGTTTCTTTATGAAAAACAACAAAAGAGAAAATGATTAAATAAGGAAAGCACTTTAAAACTCTTCAAACAACTGCATTTTGAAATAATAGTCGAAGCAAACAAAAAAGTAGTCGAATATTTAAATGTAAAATTAAATTTACAAACTGGCAATATCTCTGCAAATATGAAAACAAACAAAAACTTAAATGCATAAACACAAAATCTAACTACCCTAAAAGCGTAATCAAGCACATTCACATACATCACAGACTACCAGATATTCATCAAATAAAACCAAGTTTGATGAAAAGAAACTATGAAGATGCACTAAGAAAATCCGGCTACGAGAACATTTTAGGATACAGTCCCCAACCAAACAAACAAATAAAAAACAATCATAGAAAACGAAACGTTATCTGGTTTAACCCACCAATTAATTTAGAAGTAAAACTCAAAATAGAACTCATATTTTAACTGATCAGATAAACAATTTCTGAAATGCTCAGAACTAAATAAAATTATCAATAAGAGTACAATCAAACTGAGTTATACTTGTACTAGAAAATGAGAACTATATGCCTATATATATGCCAAGATAAAGAGTTCGATTCAAAATTCTTAGCGCCTGAAGAAGGCAGGAGTGTACAATGTAAACATGGTAATAAAGATCACGACATCAGTTTAAACAATGTAAATAATAGAAATACTACCTTACATACACAAGTATAGACAAATACTGAAAGCGGTTCTTGATTGAAAGATTGCAGCGGTATGAACTTACAGAATACTAAACTTGTTCCAACATTTTCATAATTAAATCGCATCCGTAAGTGGCATCGCACATGGAATCAGAATGATATACCCCAGTGATCGAAATAAAGTGTTCAGTTCAAAATTATTAGTAATCGAAGAAGGCAGCAGCGCATAACGGCCGAAACGTCATAAACGTGTCAATAAAGATGAGGACAACATTGTATAAATAAAGTAAGCATCATCTTGTTATAATGAAAATGAATATTTCACTCACGAGCTTCGACCCAATTATAGGCAAACGTGAAGTACGCTCCTATTATGCATCCAATTTTATTATTTTTTGAAATATTTTTTTTTTTGTTTAAGAAATAAAACTTATTTATTGCTAGCAGTATAGACTGGCGTTGCTCGGGTGTAATGAAAGCTTTAAAACTAATGTTCCTGGAGCTCAGACTCTTTGGACGCTGGCACGAAAAACTAAAAAGCAATAGTTGTTCCCAGTTAAAGCGAAACCGTAGACTGACAGAAAAATGAATGGATACAAGTCAAATTTCGATTTCCTGGTTATCGATATCAAATAATTTTTTTTCGTCGTAAACTGAATTTTGAAGGCTAAATAAGTTCTCTGAGTAAATGGTATCATAGCTGAGACTAAGAACTACAATTATACCTATTAGAGCAAAAACCGAAGCAAAACTAAAATAAAAGGACTGAAAAAATACAGACATACAGGCAGATAAGCACATACACACACACAAACACACAAATATCTTGCCTTATATATATATATATATATATATATATATATATATATATATATATAAGGCAAGATGTTTGTGTGTGTGTATGTGTGTATGTGTGTGTTGATATCGATAACCAGGAAATCGAAATTTGACTTGCATCCATTCATTTTTCTGTCAGTCTACGGTTTCCCTTTAACTGGGAACAACTATTGCTTTTTAGTTTTTTGTGCCAACGTCCAAAGAGTCTAGCTCGAGGAACATTAGTTTTAAAGCTTTCATTACACCCGGGCAACGCCGGTCTATACTGCTAGCAATAAATAATTTTTATTTCTTAAACAAAAAAAACAAAACAATATATATATATATATATATATATATATATATAGTGTATCGAGGCAGTAAGTAATTTTCTAAACATATGCTGTTAAATATAAGATACAATGAATGTCTATTATGTTTAATCATGAGCCGTTCTAAACGTCGTATTTTTGCTTCAATTTCAGTTGAAAATAAAGACAAAAATTCTCCAACATTTGGATAATTATTTATTGATTTTCTTCTAAGCTTTCGGCTCACATGAGCCATCTTCAGAGAGGTTGTTAAGACTGAAAAATTATAACATCCACCAATACTGACGATTTTATTTTGTGTTGGCATAAAACTCCGCTTGGAGTTTATCTAACCAACCAACACTCAATAAAATCAACTTTAAATCCGGACATAACATATTACATTGAATTTAACTACATGGTTTTGTTGTCATTTCGCGCTATCACGCGGTGTGAGGTCATAAAAACGCATCGCAAATTTAAGAACTGCGTTTATCATTATTTTTGGTAACTATTGCCGTTGTGGCTTCTTAGGGCCCGGTATTAAGACACAGAAACAAGAAGGAAGGTTCAAACAGAGTATTAGAATAACAGAATATATATACAATAATAAGTGTTAGCAATACGCAAGTAGATGTGTAATTCTGAACTTTATTCTTACGTTGCGTCTCGACCTTCTCTAGACTGCCTCACAGCTGACTCCCCGGAATTCACGCTGGTTAGTATTTATTGACTGAGGAAAAGCCCATTCTTATAGATAGGGCACTACAACAATATTTTATCAAGGCCCCGCCATTTTAATGTCGAAACCATTAAATAAAACCGTCTTTTCTACTGTAACAGTTTATATTTTAGCATTTCCTGTTATTTGAACTCCGATCTGTTTACTTGCTTATATATGAAATATATGTATTTTTTTTCATCTTACTAGTCCTGCCAGTCAGTTAAGTGCCATACGTGATGCACGCTGGGGCGATCATGTCTCGAAAGAGACATTACTGACTGGGCAGAATATTATCCCGCAGTAGACTGGTTGCCAGCCAAAGCTATAAAACCCAATCTGTCTTGTTATTTAGTCCATAACGGGAGGGAAGAAACGGATTAATACCTTTCCCAAGATATTTGTGCGTAAGTGAATGCAAGGAATTCAACTGGAATTCGAACTTGGCACCCCAATTTTTCGTTACAAATCGATATCCGCTGCACCACAACGCACATCCACGGTACCATTCCTAAATCAACTAAGAGATTGACATTATCCGCATGTGAATAACAGGCGTATTGACTGGAATGATTTCTGTGTAAATGGATCTCCTCTCTCTACAAGTTGCATACATCATGGAATGTCACGATCTTTTGTCTTTCATTTCAAAAGTAGGTCCTCGATAGATCTTTAGATTTTATGTCGGGAGGTGAAACGTCTACAACTTTAAAGTTAGCTTCTGGCTTGTAATTCTAAAAGTCATGGATACAGATAATATTAAGAAATTGATTTGTTTTTTATTCGAAATCTTCTGATGTGCTCAAGAAGTAACATCCAATAAATCATTGGAATACGACAAATAAACAAAATTAAAGTTTGCACAATATCAACGTGTTCAACGTCCTGCATTAACAACACTTCGTACGAGAGTAAAAAAAAGAATCTCTCAAAAATATTTTTTGTCACGCCAGGATCGATGATACTATTCAGGCGAGATTGCTGGCAATCCTACTCTGACCAATAAGTGAATTATCGATAAATCCAAGAAAGGAGGGACGGGGTATCGGAGTGGACCTTGGTGTATGCGGTCTCAGAGCACATGACGAAACATTTCTCTTGAGGATTTTTTTTTCAGGCGACTCATTCGGATTGATTATTCCAGTCGATATGTAAACAGAATGCACTAATCAACATAGAGCGTAGATTTAGTGTCTGTCTCTATCACGTTTCGTTACTCTGCCACAGAGACCAATGTAAGAAATGTTGTATTTCAAAGGCAGCTTTTCGCGGGAAACCACTCTCCACACTTTGAAGGTATTCTTATAATAAAACATTCAGACGAGCAAAGAAGAGAGACAATCACCGAATATATTTTTTAAAGAGATTCAATTCAACAATCCATCTATCTATCTATCTATCTATCTATCTATCTATCTCTCTCTCTATCTCTCTCTCTCTCTATATATATATATATATATATATATATGAACATCTAAAGAGGTTATAAAATATAAATTTCAATGGGTATGATTTATTACCCATTTCATCAGATTGCCATTTGCGGCCTGATGTGATGGCCACAAAAACTTACCCGTCAAAAATTATTATAGTTCATAAACGCCTTAGATGATGTGTTATATATATATATATATATATATATATATATATATATATATATATTGTAAGAAAGTTGTGGAACTCGTAGGTTTTTTAACCTGCTGTTCATTCATTTACTTTTATAAACAGTGCTCGATACAAACGTAGACCGTATATATATATATATATATATATATATATATATATATATATATATATACCATATTAATTTGGACAACATATATAAATTTCATATAAGGTAATTTTTCATTGTACCCACCGTTTATGTATTTGACATCATTAACTATATATATATAATATTTGTCTTATATATATATATATATATATATATATATATGTATATATATGTAGCGCAAAAGTATTTAATATTTAAAGAAAAAGCTTTTTTCCGGGTAATCAACAAATTTTAATTATATGTTCATTGAAAATCTTTATTGTAGGAATTACGAATACTTTTAAAATGTTTTATCAAGCTGGGATAACAATATTAATTTAAAATTAAGGTCTTGAAAAGAAAGTGATCTCTGACATTTAATATTTGCTGAGACTTCCTTCTGATGTCTCAATGTCGACCAGTCTCTTTCCATAATGTTTAAGAAATGTCTGGACGTAGTGAGCGTCATTTTTTAATATTTATCTTGGTAAAATTTCTGCAATTTCTTCATATTATCTGGGTTTCCTGTCTGCAGTGCTTTCTTAAACTACAAGTTTTCAATTAGGATGAGATCAAGACTTTGATGAGGCTATTCCAACACTTGAAATTTATTTTATCAAAGGTGTTCTTTCAGGAAGTTGCTTTGATGCTTCGGATCGTTTTCCTGTGAGAACCTCCAGACCCAATCTATTCAAAATTTCAACTTGCTGGGTCCATTGTTCCGTTAATGTTTATTACTTTGCTTGTTTCTGCTGTAGCCAAGCAGCCATACATCAGTATGCTAATTAACATTATTGCATTAGGAAGACAATGCCTGAGCAGCGTTATGAAATAACGTTTGTCTAGCAGATGTGTTTGCTTTAGAGAATTATACCATTAATGCTATATTTACTATATTTAAAGATATAGGTTTTAACATATAATGTTACCACCGGACGCTGATATCAATATCCAGTTATATGCTAGAAACCTAAAAACCAACGTGCAACATAATATCACTAATAAGGAATATAACTGTAGGGACAAAAACAAATACCAATTACGGATTTTGTAAAAAAGAAGAGGTTATTTACAAATGAGAGACAAGGAAAAACATATTTGAGTGCAACAAAAGAAAATTTTAAAAAAAGATGGAAAAATAACACATCTACACTTAAGCTGGGAAACCTTAAATATTGTACCAAACTGGCTAGCCACGCGTGAAAATTGAAACAAAAAATGAGAAGACCCTGATAGAACATGAAGTATATTTAAAAAGCCCAAACTTTACAACACTTTTAATGTCTGCATATTGTGCTAAGAAGAGTTGTTAGCCACCATGGCCGTATCTGACTACCGGGCTCACCGGGCATGGGTTCTGGCCAATCCGTGCAATCATAGTCAAAATCCGGGCAAGGAAAAATGTGTTCGTCAGAAATCAAACTAAACAATTCACAAAGAAAGAAAGAAAGAAAGAAAGAAAGAAAGAAAACGAAGAAGATATGCAAATGAACGCAGTAAACATCTGTTTGTTTATTTATTAATTTCTGGAGAAAAGACTGGTTATACTTAGAAAGTTCGAACCCGATTTCCTGCTTTCGTTCACGTTCTGTGCCTAATTTCCATTGCAATAGCTGAAAAAATCCGCAAAAATCATAATTTCTGGTAACGGATGTCGCTGATGACGTCATCACATTGTCAACTAATAAATCCGGGCAATTTTCTCTGTGCCCGGTGTTTTTTAGCATCTGCTACGGCCCTGTTAGCCACAATATTGTTTTCAGAACAAAACAAAAATACTAAATAAAATATCAGAAGCAATATCCAGTTGTAATCACACCCTTAAATACATCTGAGAATCATACAAACCAGAATGAAAATGTTTGACAATCCTTAAGTATTTTCTTGCAGAATTTAAAAATAAATTGCTTGTTTAAAAATCCCAGTCACACCTCCGTAGAAATCCCTGTTGCACGTTTATAAACGTAGGAAAATCAGTTATAAATTCCATGAAAGATTAAAAACAAGGTGGCGGAAATAACTCATTCTGAAATAAATAATATTCTAAAAGTCTACAAGATTAATGTATTGAGCTCTTTTTTATACATCTGTGTCAGTCAGTCAGTTAAGTGCCATACGTGATACACGCTTGGGCGATCATGTCTCGAAAGAGACATGATTGACTGGGCAGAAGATTATCCCGCAGTAGGTTGCCATTGCTTTCTGCGGTAGACTGGTTGCCGACCAAGGCTATCGAACCAAATCTGTCCTGTTATCTAACCCATAACTGGAAGGAATAGACGGATTAATACCTTTCCCAAGGGTATTTGCGCGTAAGTGAATGCAATGAATTCGACTGGAATTCGAACTCGGCTCCCCGATTTCTCGTTACGAGACGATATCCAATGCACCACAACGCACATCCTGCACCACATACATCTGGGTACTTGTCTAATTAATTATGACCATAAAATAATATAAATATATAATTTTTTAACTCGAAACCTACTAAACTGGGAAGATGAAATTATTTATTCTACTTTTCCATTGAATCTGACATTTTCAGGAATGGGTCAACTACATTAGACAAAAAAGCTTAACTTGTATGAAAACCATATGCTGTAAACAGTTGTTATTATTTTTATATGTTTATTTACATTCTGTTTACTTGCAGAAAACTTTGAGCAAAAATCTCAACTGGACATTTTCTACTAAAATTTGAATAAGAATTTAAAACAAAACAACTTAGAAATTCATACTTTTAACTTCATCGGGTGTGATCTCTGCTTGAGAGACCAATTTCTTCAGTTTATATAATGAGTCTAGCATAACTTTCTTCAATTAAACCAGAAGAGCTAACTACAACTGAAATCACTGACATTTTTATGTAATAATTTTATTTTTAGATCTAATATATAAATCTAAGATACGTGCATTTTAATATTTGGTCCTTGAATAATTATCCATTTTTTCAACAGAGTATTGTTATGCATCCATAAGTTCGTACTGTAGGAAAGCTTGACATTCTGTGTATGTCAATTCCTCGAGTTGTGTAATCAACTTCGTTTTTAATAGAGATAAACATGTCGGATTTCCTGCCAAAAAATATATATTGGATGGGAATTATACTTCCCTATTTTATTTCAATGAAATCTGTAGCTGACACACACACGTAATACCTATTGAGACTGACGGTGACCGTGCTCTGTCGGAAACAACATGCAGATATTCGTTTGGACGTTTCAAAAATTACGATATTGGAGTCGAAATTAAAGAACATTCTGACGCATCGAAAATGATTAAAGGAGAATAATTGAAGGCATTACTTCATGAAAACTCTTGTCAGACGCAAGCTAAACTTAGAGAATTATCAAGAGTTGATCACACCTCAGTTTGAAAAAGTATGATATCATTAGGAATTATTCAATATCAAGGGTGCTGTATGAGTTGAAATCGAGAGATCGAAAGGTGTCTTGTCACGTGTGTACAGCTGCTACAACGGCAGAAATGGAAAAGGTTTTGCATCGTATCAGCATTGAAAAGTGGATACATTATAGTAGCCGTAAGCTTAGAAGATGGTGAGTAAGCCAATGCTTTTATCAACATCGGTGACAAAACGGAATATTTAAGGTTTGAAACTTCTGCTCTGCATTTTGTGGGTTCAGCTTAGTGTAATTTATTATAAGCTGCTTAAACCAACCGAAACGATCACTGGAAATTGTCATCTATTACAATTGATGCGTTTGAACCGAGAACTGAAGAAAAAATGGCCGCTATACGAGCAGAGCTACGACAAAGTGATTTTGTAACATGACAACGCTAGGCTACATCTTGCAAAATGGGTAAGAACGCATTGGTTAACGCTTAAATGAGAAGTTCTACCTCACCTGTCGAATTCATCATACATTGCCCCGTTCGATTATCAATAGTTCTGATCAATCGTATATGGTCTGGCTGAAAAGCACTTATATTCTTATAAAGATGCAAAAAATGGGTCGACTTTTCCGTGATCGAATTCAAATGTTGCCAGGAAAATGGAAAAAAAAATAGTAACTACCGATGGTAAATAATTTCAGTGACATTTTTGTTACTAATATTTAGAAATAAAACATTAGTTTCCATGAAAAATCAGCGTCGATCTATTCACGGTTATAGTTTCGGGAATATCTTCAAAGATATATTGGAGTCTATAAGAACTGCCATAGCATTAAGAAAGCATATTCTGTTTTACGTGGTCTCCGATCTGGGCATTATAATGTCCTCCAAAAAGTTACAATTCCTATAAGTTTCTAACAGAAACTAGGTGCTATTCAAATCTATAATTTTTTTTATAGTTTCCTTCCTGTAAAAGTTAGAGTGCATGGATTTGCACACTATCATTTGTTCTATATTCGATGAATGTTAACAGCTAATATCGTCAGTTGTTTCTAAAAATTAATTACAGTATCTAAGTTTGGTGTCATTATCTTATTTGTCTCTGTATCAATTTAATTATCACACACACACACACACAAATATATATATATATATATATATATATATATATATATATATGAAAAAGCGTGAACCCAGGGTTACAAACTCACACCTATCTATATGAATATATATATATATATATATATATATATATATATACAGAGGATGAATTTGTTCTGTCCTGAAAAGAAAAAGTCATAAGATCACATGAAAATTTACATAAAATATTCACTGTATACACACACACACACACACACACACACGCACACACACACACACACACACAATATATATATTATTGGCATACTGGGTGCAAACGTAACTGCAATGCTAATATTTAATTTTTATAATAAATAAATGTTGTAGCCCTAAAAGATTACTTCGTGATTTTTCACCTAAATTGACGTCGGGAATAATAATATCAACAGATATAAGACTAACACACTGCCTGAAATTGATACACTGCTAGTCAGTAAAAATCACACGGTATGTATCATCTGCCCACCAGGTTGGATACCCAAGGTGGATGCAACACAAGGTCAATTAACATAGGAATTCAAAGCCCTTGAACTCAGGAAAAATATAATGTAGACCAAGCTTAAGGCCGGGTCTCTATTCAACCAACACGAGACTTTATCATTCAGCGAAGCCTCGTCTAGGTTCCTCTTCGTTTAAAAGCAGAGAGTTGACAACGAGAGATTTGGATCAGTATGACCCTTCTCTTCATGTATTTAAGAGGATATGAACATTCCTGTACATAGGTCCTATGTATAAAACAATAAATAAAATGTTCTGAAATTCAAGTGAAATTTTGTGTAGTTAAAATCTTTGTGGAAAAATGTATATTTCTCAGCGATTGCATTGCACGTATTTTTTACCTCTAAATCTATCAACACTCCACCCACGTCTATTGAACATGTGAAGAGGCTCATCCCTTGTTCCCTGTTTAGGATGTGGTTTCCAGTTTTCTTTTCTAATCTTTTTCCTCTTACGTAGCCCCCTGCGCATCAGTGGCGATACCGCCTTGCTTGGGGTGATATGATTTAAAAAAAAAAAGCTAATAGGAAATATAAATGCAGAATGATAAGATTTTATTTTTAATTCGTTGATATTTTTATAGTTTACTTCTCATTTCACACATTTCAAAAGCATAAAACAACATCGCAAGATTTTCATCTCTGTAACTGACAGTGGCCAAATGATTTCATATCGCTTAAATCATTATTTTTATTATTCAAACACTCTTCTGTGTTTAATCATTTCATTTTTTTAGATAAACAGGGACCATTTTATCAGTAGCCTATTTAACATTAAGCAATCAGACACACAAAGCAATTCACCATTATTTATGCGTTTTAGCTGTTTACGATCGCAAAAACGTACAACTTAGTCATAAATCGAGCTGATCTTGGGTAAGTGCTGACGTTTTGGCACATTTTTTACTCTGTCTGGTAACATAGGCACTTCACTTATTGAGGACATGTAGGTGTTGGTCTTTTGTACTTTCATTTTTCTGTACCGTATTTTTTCTTGTATAAGTCATTATTCCGTCTTGCGAGGTGTTTGTTGGTCATATAGCATTCTTGGTGAGTTTTATTAGTAGTAGTATATATAATACCGATCGTTGTTGGCTAACAAAAGACGAAAGCATGTAAATTAATGGAGATTAACAAATGTTCGAAACTAAAGAGCTAGATATAAAATATGCAACAGTTAGCAGATCATGAAAAATTTCAAAATTTTTTTTCTGAAATATAATTTCAATTAACGAAATGATTTATCTAATAATGATACGTGCTGTTTCTTTGAATTATGAATTTGGAAGATGAATCGGATAATTTTATTAATTATATTCCATTCCATTGTAATGAAAAAATTAATATATATATATATATATCGTAATTTTTTCCTTACAATGGTTTATAAGAGCATTATATCACTACATAAAAATTTCGAGGCTTAAGAACAATACACTTCATCTTCAGGTGATATGTTAAAATCGAGCACTCTTTGAAAAATTAAATGCTTGAACTGTGGTTTTAATCTACGTGTTCTTTCACTTTCTTGTATATATATAGTCATCCTCAGAAACTTCTGTTTCAATGAATCACAGCGAAATAGTACGGTTAGACATCTAAATGCTTCAGTGTACGATTCTACCTCTGAGCTATGGGCGTCCGATACAGGAAGGCGGACTTTAGCGTGTTATATACAACTAAACACACGCTAGTAACCGAGAGTGTTCAAATTAATTCCTGAAGAAACGGTGCGTAGATGCGTGGGTAGCTACTCTTGTTTTGTTTTTCAAAGTATACCATTCCTCCACATTGCTCAATTGTGTAAATAGTCATCTGCAGACAGATCTGTTTCGATGTATCACAGCTCATCAATACGGTTGAACAACCGATAGCTTCAAGCCAGGATTGAAACCCGAACGAATTGACATCTGTCAGCGATTTTATATATATATATATATATATTGTAATGGATAACTAATCGACTAAATTACGCCAAAATGAAAATAAAAATCCTACCTCATTTTAACAGATATATTTATCATAATTACACAAAAACAAATCGAATTAGTAAAGAGTAAATTTATTGAACAAAATCACTATTGACTTCAACCACTGCCTTCTTGAAGGCTTCGGAATTTTCTGTTACTCTTCTGGATGTTCTCCTTGTTTAAGTTAGTGAATGAAGCCAAAATCCTTGTCTTCAGTTCTTTAGTGTTACGAGCAGTTTTGTTGGTCTCTCGCTCAACTTCCTCCCAATAATAAACAAGAGGATTGATGTATGGGGAGATAGGTGGAGAGATGTAAAGGAAAGAAGCGGTCGCAGAAATTATCAGACTGTCATGACTATTTTCTTCTGCTTTTGTAGCATATTTCATGGTCCTATTGACAGATAGAAGCTTTTACAGGAGTCAATATCTTGACCCAAGGCAATAGTTTCCCCTCAAGGCAATTGATGTGAGGCTCCATGTTGAGTCTGAAACGATGTAAGAAGATGAATCTAGGCATAACGTCGCTATTACGAGTTATCACTCCAAACAATTTCCTAATCAATTCTTTCCGAGTCCTCTGCATTTTTCCAAGTTTTTTACCCAAACACTTCAAAATGTTTTCCGGCGCGAATACCAATCAGTACAGTATACCATTTCTAAAGTTATGGCGGAGTGGATTTTGTCATGGTGTTCTTTTTCTCACAGACGGTGCACAACTCATCCTACTATACTGTGCAGTAGACAAAATTAATTAAATCAAAGCGCATGCGCGACCTCTAAATTACAAAATGGCAGCAATTTATCCTTCGGTTTTGTTTTCATATATATATATATATATATATATATATATATATATATAGTTCATTCAGCAATGAATTAGAACACTCTCTGCTATTGGGCGTGTGTGTAATAATAATGTACACACTAGAAAGTTTGACCCTTCTACCGAGCGCTCATAGCTCAAAGGTAGAGTTGCCGACTAACGCCCATTCTGTCGGGTTTCAAACGTGGGTAAAAAGCAATCGGATGTCTAACCGTACTGATGAGCTGTGATACAGCAAAACAGATCTATCTGTGGATGACTATATATATATATATATATATATATATATATATATATTATATATCATAGTTTAGAACATGTACAAATTATCATCTACTACAAAGTGTATATTTTGTTTCGACATTGAAAGGACAATGTATCATCAGATTGTCTCATCAGGTAGTATGCAGACTATGTCCTTTCAATGTCGAAACAAAATATACAATTTGTAGTAGATTATAATTTGCACATGTTCTAAAGTATAAATTGTAATAAATGTTCATAGCTCTATTTTATATTGAGCACTGTTTTAAATTAAAGTTTTGAACGTTAATATTTTCTTCATTCCTTATTCACTTGGATATATGAGTGCGCGTGTGCGTATACATACAAACACACAGGTATATGTGTTAAAAGGCGTTGTATATACTGATTTGTGTATTTTATAGTGTCCATATTTGTATGCGTACGTATAAAGGTATTAGTGAGAGAATATATTTTTACGATGCCTGATTGACTTACTATCATTTCCATCTGCTAAATTACCGGAAATGGCTAATTATAAAAATTAAAAAGCAAGAAATCAGTTCCAACTGATAAGGACTTAAGACATGTTATTGCCTTTATTAACGATTCCAACACACTTTAATATAGATTCGTTGACACTGACCTTCACCAACATACTTACTGCGACCGACATGATGCAGCCATTTCGTGGTTCACAGATACATAAAAATTATATTTATTGGCTTGAATGTTTATTTACACAATACAGATGTAAGTGTATTTTCTTAATCATATCACCCCGAGCAAGGCAGTAACGCCACTGATGTGCAGGGGGCTACGTAAGAGTGAAAAGATTAGAAGAGAGAAAGCCGGAAACCACATCCTAAACAGGAAACAGGGGATGAGCCTCTACACCTGTTCAATAGGCGTGGGTGGAGTGTGAACCGGGCGATAGTTTAGTCTATCTACTCCAATCGAAAAAACAAAAAAAAAAGTGAAAAGATTGGAAAAGAGAAAGCCGGAAACCACATCCTAAATAGGGAACAAGAGATGAGCCTCTACACCCGTTCAATAGAGGTGGGTGGTGTGTGAACCGGGCGATAGTTTAGTTTATCTACTCCAGTTGAAATGAACTGCATTTTGTTTCTTTATAGTTAAGGTGAACGGAATCAAAATTAATGAGGCGCTCAAGGTAATGGATATATGTCTAAATGTATATGAGAAATGACTTGCGTGATAAAAATAATATAAGACGGATTGAAAGGAATTGATTCGGTTATCTGATTTGCTTTTTTTTTCTACAAAAATGTGGTTATTTAAAGGCTGATAATGTTTTTTATATTGTAAGAATTTCGAGGCGAAAATAATGATATACGGATGCAAATTAACCCACAGATGAAGAATAGAGAATAGATCAATACCATTCCAAAGGTCATTTTCCCGTTGATTAATATAACGATTAGAATTAGAACTCAAATCTGAAATTTTCAATATCTTCTCGCTAGGAATTAAAGCACTCACTCATTCGAACAGCCAACTATTTATGTTCTAACAACGTTCGACGTTGATTAATGTAATCGTATAAGAAACAAAAAGAGATATGAGAGTTCCACAAGCGCGATGGGCGAGTGAGGAAGCTGTTTGTACAGAACTCACGGTTAATGATGAGACCGAATTTCCAATTTGAATATATTTCCATGAAATGAGTAAATTATCTTCATTATTAAAACACGTTTTAATCTATTATGCGGGAAGGGGTTTGTTTTCAAATTTTATACAACAGATTTCATAATAGCCGAAAGTAAGTTCTATTTCAACCAACAGAAAAGCTAAAATATTTTATGATATTAAATACATACTAAAAAAATCCGGACTGCCTGGAGTTAAAAATAAATTTAAACTAGACTGTACTAGAAAACTGAGAATGAACGTATTGTAAGGATGCATTTTCTTATTGGACTTTTTCCACAAATGGAGCGAAATTTTTCCAAGAGAAATTTAAACAAATTTTTAAGGGAAATAAATTAGAAAAAATATAGATTTTGTTTTAATATTTCATACAAAAAAAGACATAGATTCCACTAAGAGAGAGAGAGAGAGAGAGAGAGAGAGAGAGAGAGAGAGAGAGAGAGGCATTAGAAAACTAGAATTCAAGGAGACATAAGATGTCGGTTCACATTTCATCTAAAAGTTTTGAGGTCTTCAGTGCCTTCCCTGGTAAACATTATGACGATCATGGTTTGCTATTAAAACCGATAGCTGGAGGGAGAAGAGATGGATGCATACCTTTCCCAAGGGTATTTGTGCGTAAGTGAATGCAAGGAATTCAACTGGAATTCGAACTCGGCTCTCTAAATTTTAGTTCTGATCCGATATTCATTGAACCACAGCAAACATCATCCAATATATTAGATGAAAAGAAAGCATGAAGCGATCCACAAAATGGCGTGCGATGGAAAAAAAAACTATTAGCAAAAAGCTTGCAGATGTATTAGTTTCGACTGTAAAACTTTTAGATCCAGTTTTTAATCTCGTAATGTACTTAAAATCGGTAAATCAAGTATCAAAAAGGAAAGCTCTTTAGAACAATTTCACTGAAAATATGGAAAATGGCAAAAGGAGGGTACGTTTTGTTAGAGAGAAATGGATTGGAGTTGCTGAAAATCTGGAGCAATAAAACTGCGGATTATCCTTTGAAGTCTGTCAAGAATCTCTAGATACGTAGCGGATACACAACATCAAATGTAGGAATACAAAAAGACATTAAAACTAGGATTTGGGAATTTGTCCAATACGGAACGTATAGAAGGAAAGACATAGATTTGATTAGAATATATTATACTGTTTGTATAGATGGCGGAAAATAGACTAAGATTAATAGGAAGGTGGGCAAAATTAACAAATAATAGGAAGTGGTAGAGGTCCAGTTTTGTTCACATACAAGTGTGAAACGTTACAAATTAAAAAAGTTTGTGTTTTGTTTAACGGCATATCAACCTCTGTGAGTTATTTAATGTTTAAAAGGTGCGGTTTAAGGTATTATTTTTTAAATATTCAGTTATAGTGAGAAGGTTAATTTAGTCAGAATTTGATAGAAATTATTCTATTTTATTTTAGAAAACTAAAAATGTGTTCTAGATTTGTATTCAAAAATGTATTATAGCTATATTTTTTCCTTCAGAATATATATTTTTTCCTTCATAATATATATTTTTCTATAAACGTCTATTTTTATGTCAGTATTTCTATAAATGTTTATTTTTATACATTTATAATGTTTTGACCACAATTTGGGGGTTAACTATTTGCCCATAGGTGGGACCCTAACAGGTGCTACTACTCCGGGTCAGGGTGAACCTGAGAACAATACCAAATAAGAGCTACTTTCTTGCTCTGCACAACTTCCCAATCAGAGGTTTTGCTACCGGGTGCAGTTTACCGCCATACCCAGTACAAAAAGTAATGAGAGGCAATTCATTTACCCATTTATTTAAATTTGTATTACATGTCTATAATATTTCAAAATGTGACATTCAGAATCAGATTTAAGGAGGAATAATGCCTAATGTAGAAGCTGATGTCATCGTAGAGATGATTGTCAGCTGAAGTTACATGTTCGACTTACGAGGTAAGGATCGAGAAGTTTGGTTGTTTGAAATTCAAATTCAATATTAGTAATCAATCCAACATCAAAGCTACTGATTTTGAAAATGCCCGTATGAAGCATTTCTACATTAACAAGTACTGTGCAATAAAATTGCCATATATATATATATATATATATATATATATATATATATATATATACCATGTGTGGTTAAATAATTTAGATATATTATATCTATTTTATTTTATTATAATTTTCCCGTAGTCAAGAATAAGTTTCCTGGTCAGTCAGTCAGTTGAGTGCCATACGTGAAACACTCTTGGGCGAACATGTCTCGAAAGAGACATGATTGACTGGACAGAAGATTATCCCGCAGTAGGTTGCCCTTGCTTTCTTCGGAAGACTGGTTGCCAGCCAAGGCTATAGAACCCAGTCTCTCCTGTTACTTAACCAATAACTGGAGGAAAGAGATAGATTAATACCTTTCCCAATGTTATTTGTGCGTAAGTGAATGCAAGGAGTTCAACTAGAATTCGAATTCGTCTCCGCGATTTGTTGTTCCGAGTCGATATCCACTGCACCACAAGGCACATCCTAAGTTTCCTGGTAAGGGGATTAAAAACAGTAAGGAAGGTGTTGTATCTTTACTATTACGAGTAATGAAAATACATACTGTGCTTTTCTTTCTATTGTCAATCTTCGAAACAGGAAACATATTTGTAACTAAGATACACTCAGTGCATATAAATGTTACAGAGGAAGCAGACAATAGACCTCAGGCTTTTTTCAATTTTCCCACAACAGGTTGCTGCTACATGCTGCAGTAAACTGGTTGCCAGCTAGGGATATAGAATTAAATCTGTCCTGTTATTTAACCCGTAACTGGAGTGAAGGGACGGATTAATACATTTCCAAAGGTTATTAGCTTTTAAGTGAATGCAGGGCATTCAACTGGAGTTCGAACTCGGCTCCCCGATTTCTCGTTTCGAGCCGATATCTATTGCACCGCAACGCACATCCATCAAGAAACGCTTACAGCGCCTGGTTTTCCCAAGTGGTCACACACACACACACACACACACACACACACACACACACACACACACACACACACACACATATATATATATATATATATATATATATATATATATAAGTAATTTCTCAAATACAAGTCTCTCATAAAAGCCTTATAGTCTTGATTATTCTAAATAACAACTCTTGTGCTTTTATCAGGCTTGGTGATACAAGTATCACTTCTGATTTTTAAAGAATTTCTAGTTTAGAGCTGGACACTCAGCAAAGCAAAGAAAAGAAATCACGTTCAGAAGAGAGAGATGAATATTCGCCATTCGAATAATCTTGTCTTACAAAGGGAAATGTTTTCAGAAGTTCAACATTCTCGACAGAGGAAGACGTTCCATCTCTGTATGAGTGACATTAGAGAAATTAAATATAATTTTATTAAAATCTCCATTTGCAGGACCAAACCTTTTAGAAACAAGAAAATTGAGATAAATTTGATTCTTCGATTTAATGTGACTTCCGAATTGTAACAGATCTGTTGCTAAATGGCGCGAAAAGCGAAAAATTTAAAGATGGAGAATGTGTTTCTAATGTTGATCAAGGACAAGCGAAAGAGACGTAAGCATTAAGAGAAATACTCCACTAATTGACTTAAATCGTGTTTTATAAACGCCCGTTCAACAGGTAAAGAGGATCATATGCTTGCTTAACAACGAGAAAACACGACATGACAAACAGGATCGAAAAAAAATGGTAGGTTCTAAGGAAATAAACGTCATGCCAAAGAGGAAGAATACGATTAATTTATTTAAGAATATTTGTGTGAATCGATAATGGAAATATTATTGAAAAGGTTTTGAAATCACAAAAATTAAACACAGATTTGAGGAAAACGTACAAAAGCATATATCTATTAATTTTGTGTAGGATCCGTTCATACAGTCTGATATACTTGATGGTGATGTCGTTGAAAGACAACAAAAAATCACAGTATTTGTTGAATTTTTTATCGGGTCTAAGCTTTCGGCTCACATAAGCCATTATCAAAGAGTAAATATTAACACACAGTAAACATAGAACATTTAAGTTATTAACAATAAAGAGAATTGAATTGAAAATATAAGTCCATCCCTACCGTGGCGGATGGCCGAAGACAGTGACAAAATAGTGGTGTTATATATATATATATATAAAGTAGCGAGCAAAAATATCAGAACGATGTTGAGAAAAGTCTAAATATGAAAAAAACTTTTTCTTTTAAAGCTTCATAGTAGATTTTATCAAGGAAAAAGGATATAAAAGTAAATTATATAATTTCACAATATAATGTTCAATAAACTCATTTTGAGAAAGTTATAAGAACAATTACATAAAATTCGAAGAAACAAAAATAGATGATTAAAAACATGCGACCGATTTAATAAATCCATAAAATTTAATAATTATTTTGCTTTATTGAAAGTTTTTTAGTGTAAGAATATAAAATCGGGTATTTTACTAAATTACACCGGCTCTTTTCTGGCTATTGCATTGTAAACATGGCGAAAAATCCTTGAAGTTATTGAAACTTAGAAAACTGATTGTCAATTTGCGTAATGAAGATAAACTCTCAGTTAGGGATATTTCAAGGAATTTGAGAATATCTCGAAGTGTTATTCATAGTATTTTAAGAAATTTGAGGAAACTGGGATATGTGAAGCCAAGAAAACACCTGGCAGGCCTAGGAAAACTACAAGACAGGTGGGTTGGTAAATGATAAAACAGAGCTAATGCTAACCTTGGCATGAAAATATCAAGGCACACAATTTCTCGAAACTTAATGAAATAAATCTGAACAGTCGAGTAGCCTCTACGAAGCATTACATTTCTAAAAAGGATTAAAGAGCTGATTGAAATTTGCCACTGGACACCTCATATGGACAGAAGCACAGTGATATTGTGTCCATTTCAGAAGATTTTAACCTGTTTGGTTGAAATGGGAGAAGGTTCGTTCGACGCAGTACTAAGGAACGATATTTGCCCCAGTGCACTAAAAGTAGCGCTAAATTTGGAGTAGGAAGTGTTATGGTGTTTAGCATGATCTCTTTTGCTGGTACGGGACCTCTTGTTAGGCTACACGGTAAAATTAACGCAAACTGTATACAAAGAGATATTGAAGAAACATGTAACTAATTTGAGAACTGCAATTATTCAATGCCATGTCACCTAGCAAAGTCTGTTAAGACGTTTCTTTCTGAGGAGGATGTTACTGTTATGGAGTGGCCAGCTCAAAGCCCAGACATGGATTCTATTGAGAATGTTTGGAAGTTACTAAATAAAAGAGCTAAGGAAAGGATCCAAGAAACGTTGAAGAGCTATGGACTAATTGAAATGAGAAAGGGAAAAAATTCATTAATGAATGCAAGACATTAATTCGCTCATGAAGCAAAAGATGTCTAGCTGTAATTGAAAGTAAAGGCTTTTCACATCAAGTACTACAGAATTATGAACTCTATTTTCATTTGGATATGATGTATCCATTATAATAGTATGATTTTATTAAACGTTTTGATGTTTTGATCATATATGTTTTCGAATGTTATGTAATTGTTCTTATAACTTTATCAAAATAAGTTTATTGAGCTTTATATTTTGGAATGATATAATTTACCTTTATATCATTATTTTGTATTTCTAAAATGTTCTATGAAGATTTAAAATAAAACGTTTTTTTTACATTTAAACTCTTTCTTAACATCGTTCTGATCTTTATGTACACTACTGCATATTGAAAGTGTGAGAATGAACAATCATTTTTCACTATATGATAACAGATATTTTCACACTTCAAGCAAACTTCAAATATTGTGTCTCATCTGATGAGCTATTTATATTAGTGAATTGAGGAATTAAATTGGTGTGAGAATGAAGCCGGTATTTCAAGGTTTGTTTTCCTTTCAGAGTTAATAATTTTTAAATACAGAGGTTTATTTATTTTAATTTCATTTAAATCTTCTCTTGTGAATGTATTTTGGTTTCTACTTTTTATATTTTAAATACATTATGTTAGATTTAAATAGAGATTTGTATTTAATACTTTGTTTATGAAGGAAATGGAATTAACATTATGCTATTGGAATGGCGAAGGACGTGTTTTAGAAGCTTATTAAAATAATAAGACACAGGAAAATTTCACTAGAAACAAAGAAGAATGCTAGATTGCTATGTGATGTCAGTTCTTCAATACAGCAGTGAATGTTGAAAAATATCATCGGAGATGAAGGAAAAACTTGAAGTTGCAGAAACGTGGTTCGACAGAAGGATGCTGCGGATATCATGTACCGAGCATGTGAGCAATGATGAGATGTTGGAAAGAATGGCAACGAAAAGGAAATTAATAGTAAGCATCAGGAAGAAACAACTGAAGTTCCTGTGACATGAAATGGGGAATGAGGTCTTGGAGAACCTGATACTAGTAGGCCAGATAGAAGAAAAAAGAGACAGGGGAAGGCAGCGGATAACATATTTGAAGGACCTGAGCAGGTGGACGTCGGAACCGGGGTTTGTGTGGTGTAACAGGAGAAAGCGCGCTAAGAGTCACCAGGGATAGGGAGATGTGGAAAACCATGATCGCCTGCCCCCTGAAAAGACAGGGTACATAGAAGAAAGCTGTCTCTGGGTAATGGTTACATTGTTTTGACGTGTTGGTGTAATCCGGTTTAGCTTTAAACATTTCCACATGTTTATTTAGTTTATGCTTTGAAATTTCATATACATTGTTTTGTTCTCGAGAAGTTTAAATGCAATGTCAGCTCCCGTCTTCCTAAATCGCATTTAACTTTTATTCTTTCCCAGGCAACTGCTGTAACTTGTGTTTTTTTTTCCTCGCATTGTATTTCTCTGCATATTAATAGCGACTCTGCCTTGCATAGGGTGAAATATATATATATATATATATATATATATATATATATATATATATATATATATAATTTTCTAAACATATACTGTTAAATATAAGAGACAATGAAAGTCTATTATGTTTTATCATGAGCCGTCATAAACGTCGTATTTTGGTTTAATTTAAGCTGAAAATAAAGACAAAATTCTCCAACATTTGGATATTTTTTTATTAATTTGGTTCCAAGCTTTCGGCTCACATGAGCCATCTTCAGAGAGGTTATTATTCAAAATTATCCACATTTTGGAGAATTTGTGTCTTTATTTTCAACTGAAATTAAAGCCAAAATACGACGTTTAGAACGGCTCATGATAAAACATGAGAGACATTCATTGTCTCTTATATTTAACAATATATATATATATATATATATATATATATATATATATAACAAGAATATGTCATAATATCACTACGAAAGTAGCTATTTTGTTTCATCTCCTCTTGTCTTATCAAGTGATGGTGCTGATTGTGAGATAAAGAGTTTAAAACGTCAAAAACGAGGCAAAACAATGCCTCCTGCTTAAGGTTGTTTGGCTAGTTTTTGAACCTTTCAAAACCCTCCATCTCGCAATCGGCAACATGACTTGATAAGACACAAGAAGTGTCAACACAAAATAGCAACGTTTGTAGTGATATAATAATATACTTAACACATCACTCAATAAGTCCAGGGCCTGACAGATGGTGCCATTAATATTTTAATATAATTTTTAATATTTTAATCTAATTTTTATTAAATAATAACCTTCAAATGGCAAGTGACAGAATTTGGGCCCAATCAGATTGTTACAATTTACAGTTATTTAAGTGAAACTACTGTTGCAAATGTTTAAAACAATAGCAATATCTTACTCATTTTTAGCTGATCGTAAATTGAAGTTGTATGATATAGCAGATGAGGTAAACATATCAGAAAGCAGTGTATTTAGCATTTTACATGAACCTTTGTCAATGAGAAATCTGTGTTCACAACATGGTGCCGTGTTTGCACACAGTTGATCAAATACAACAACGCGTCGACGATTCGTTGTTTGTAACTGTTTCAACACAATAAGAACGAGTTTTTGCGTACATATGTGACAACTAATGAAACTGAAATTCACCACTTCACTCCGGAGTCAAATCGGCAGTTAGCTAAATAGACAGCAGCAGCTAAAAGTCTTCCAAAGCTATCAAGAATGCAAACATTAGCAGGCAAGGTTTTGGCCACCGTATTTTGGGATGTGGAAGGTATTTTTTAATTGATTACCTTGAGAATGGAAGAACTATCAATAGCTAATATTATATCGCATTATTGGTATGTTTGAAGGAAAAAAATTACCAAAAAAGAACGGCCACAAATGAAGAAGAAAAAGTGATCTTTCACTCAGACAACGCACCGTGTCACAAATCGACCGCAAATATAGCAAAATACATGAATTGCACTTTGAATTGCTCTGTATCAACCCTATTCTCCAGATCTTTCCTTCGGTGACTACTGGCTGTTTACAGACTTCAAAAGGATGCTCCAAGGAAATGGATTTGAATCCACTGAAGAAGTGATATCGGAAACTGGGGCGTATTTTGAGACCAAAAACAAATCATTCTGCAAAACATTCAGCGAATTGTTACAGAAGCGTTGGAATCAGTCTGCTCCTGTCGAATTTTGCCCAAACATTTTTGTTTTATCAGTTAGGCCAATCATTTATTGAGTAATGCTTTACATTATGAATTTAAATATTATTCGCTCTATTTTGTATGAAGCAGTTTTTTAAGAACAGTGTTTTCCAGATACGGAATTTTATTCCGTTATACCTACCCTATACTTGTCTGTCTGTCTGTCTGTCTATCTCTGTCGCTCTCTATTTCTCTCTATCTAATATATATATATATATATATATATATATATGTGTGTGTGTGTGTGTGTGTGTGTGTGTGTATAAATTCCATTTAGCTTTTCTTGAAATAGGTGAATACTGTTAGTAGGTGAAGTCGAATTGTAACAAGAACCGCCAGTTTGGAAGTGATTCGTTTCTTTACTTCTTGGTCATTGTGTTCAGAACTACGATATTAAACGCTGGTAATGTCCCAGACGTCTTGTGAGTAGGAGTGAGCTGGCACGATATGACAGACATTCCTTTTGAAGTCGTAAGACATTTACTGTATACATAAACGTGGTGTAACCTATCTTTGATATATCTGCGGTGTCTGCGCAGATCTGTTAGTCGCTCCGGCTGTTCATCATAAATCCTTGGTCTAAATTCTCATTATACAAACCCGAGCATGTCAGACATGTTCTGCAACGTAACGATCATTTAACGCCGTTCTCGCGGGAATTGTCGGACAGGAACACGCCTCTGCTGACCATGTATGTATTTTCCCTGATATCTTCGCTCATCACGCATCTGACCGTTGACACTAGAGACTTGCATGATGTAATTGTGGAATAAATACATGATTGACTAAAGGTAGATGTGTTGGTAGTGGTTGTGCTGGCCAACAACACACAAACGCCAGTGTATAATGAAATTTGGATAATATATATCAGCCGAAGCAAAAGCTTTCGTTACCGGAGAACAATATAAATTAAATATATAAAAATATAATAGGAAATACAAATAAAAATTATGTAATTAGAGAGGAATGTTTTTAGAGATATATCTGTAGATAGATATGAATAGAGTGAAATAGTGAGAAGTTGGAGATGGTATTACTGAGGGCAATAGTTACTATTAATAAACACATATTAAACATTATATATATGTATGTGTGTGTTTTTAGATACTGATACAGATTTACTGATATATATATATATATATATAGATATATTGTATCGAGGCAGCGGATAATTTTCTAAACATACACTGTTAAATATAAGAGACAATGTATGTCTATCATGTTTAATCATAAGTCGTTCTAAACATCGAATTTTGGCTTTAATTTCAGGTGAAAAAGAAAACAGTAATTCTCCAACATAATCGGATAATAATTTACTCGGGTGGTTCTAAGCTTTCGGCTCACACGTACCATCTTCAGAGAGGTTACAAGGACGTTAACATAAAACATCCACCATCAGCGATGATTTTAGCTTGTATTGAAATAAAATTTTACTAAACAACGATAACAGTTACCAAAGAGGAAACGCATCTTGTAAATTTGTAATGGGGTTCTATGATGTCACAACTCGTGAGAGCTAGTAATGATAAGAGAACCATATATTTAAATGCATTGTAATGTGTTATGACCACATTTAAATGTGATTTTATTAAGTGTGGGTTGTTTGGATTTAATGTAGATGGCCTACACTATATGAAGGTTCTTTTTACTGTGTGTATGAGTGAGGATTATTGTACTGTTGACTAAAATCTGTCTCATATTACCTAAATAGCTATGTTTTACTGTGTGTATGAGTGAGGATTATTGTACTGTGGACTAAAATCTGTCTCATATTACCTATATGGTTATGTTTTTCTAAGAAATGTTGTTTAATTGTACTCTGATGGTGGATGTTTTTATTTTAACGTTCTTGTAACCTCTCTGAAGATGGCTCATGTGAGCCGAAAACTTAGAACTACTTTAATAAAAAATTATCCACATGTTGGAGAGTTTTTGTCTACCTGAAATTAAAGCCAAAATACGATGTTTAGAACCGCTCATAATTATACATAATAGTCATTCATTGTCTCTTATTTTATATATTATATATTATTTTATATTATATATTATTTTATATTATTATATGTTATATTTAACAGTATATGTTTAGAGAACAAATTATATATATATATATATATATATATATATATATATTCTAAGAGTGAGGTATGAATCGACAGAAATAAATATATAGATATGTACTATCTGAGAGAGACTGAGACTATGAGCAAACCAAGATAGATATATTGTAATTTGCTGCTATATATAGGTTGTGAGAAATAAACTGTCGTCTAAATTACAAAAAAAATACAAATTACACTGATCTCTCATTTTACTGGTATAACTACCAAAATTATACAAAAAAAGTTCTTGAAATACTAAAGAGGAAATTTATTCAATAGACCTGTCAGTGTCTTAAAAGATGGCCTCACACAGCTTCGGAATCTCGTGCAAGGCTTCTGAAAGTTATACTTGTTTAAATGGGTGAATGCTGCCATAGTCCTTGCCTCCAGTTAATCTATGGTTTAAAAAAGAATTTTGTTTATCTTTCCATCAAATGCGCTGGACACGTAATAATCTGCAGCATGCAGTATGGGGTGAGGTGACTGCAGTCATTGTCTGAGAACCAAAAATGCGTTCTGCCGCTTGTGTGACATGGGACAGATTCCTGTTGCCAGGAATAGGGTTTTTCAGCATGCACCGTTTGATCCAGGCCAGTAATATGTCATCAAGGCACGATGTATGCCTCCTTGTCGGGACTGAGACCCTGTGGGAAGATTAATATAGTCATAACGTCGTCATCTCTAGTGATCACGCCAAACACCTTCTTAATCTATATTAAACTCATACATTTTTTTGAAACCTCTGCACTGTCATCAAATGGACATTTAAACACAAATTCCAAGCACTACAGCATTCCTTTTCTGAATTTATAGATGAGATAATTGCGTCCATTTCGAACAGACGGGGTCTAAAAGATTTACAATACTGAGCAGTCAAAACGAATTCAAAAGCAATTAAAACGCCCTCCTAATATGAAATGGTCACAATTTTATATATATATATATATATATATATATATATATATATATATAGTATTTTTGGTACTTTGTAAGGTTAATTCCACAGGGGATTTTAATCCGATGAGAACTCAAGGTTAGAATTCAACAGAGTATTATAATGAAAATAAGTGGGATGTTTTTAAAAATTCATTAGTTATAGCATTTTTCGCGGAGCTCTCTTAATACCAAATTCCTCACAACACTAATTTAATAATTCACTGGGATTTTTATATTTGATTATTCGGTTTAATAGTTCACTTGTATTTTTATATTTGATCCCCCCGGTTTTTTCCATTCTCCCATGTTTCTTTTTGTCTGGACACATCTGACCCATTCATTGTTATGAGGAACTTGGTCTGAAGAGTGGTCTGTAAGAGCCCAGCGAAATATGCTATTACTCATGGATTTATAAAAACATCCAACTTATTTTCATTTTATATATATATATATATATATATATATATATATATATATATATATATAGTTTTTTGATAATTGTATGAAAAAATGGAATACGATTGTTGTTGAATGTATCGTCCGTCAGGACAAAATCGGACTAAATTTGTTGTGCTGAGAGGACTACACATGCGCACGACAGAAAAGGCTCTGGGAATTTGTTTTGAATCTTGCCCAAAAATTCATTTGGAGTCTTATATATATATATATATATATAGAACAGACCAAGGTATATATATATATATATATATATAGAACAGACCAAGGTAGCTAGAGAGTTATGGATTTCCTGACAGAGATATGAACAGGTCGAGATAGACAAATATATGCTGAAGGAGATAAGAATCTACAGTATCAATATCGAGAAATTGCGCGGATATGGACAGACTGGTACCGTTATAGGATTGGGGAATACATAAAAGAATCCAGACTGGAAATTCTCCATTTAACGCAGTGTAATTAGAGGCTGCGTTACTCGTGATATTGTTTTTAGTATGATTAGATCAACCAAAACAAATGTATCGATAAAACATGGAAATATATGCCGATGACATTTTCTGATAGAGCACCATTTCTAAAGTCCAAGTGTTGTTTTAAGTCATCTTTGTCGTCAGTACGGCGCTGATGTGTTTGTATGTTGAACTTTTGCTCAGAATTGAAACAGATATCAAAATTACACACACACACACACATATATATATAATTTTGTACTGCAAAATATTTACTTGGCTGTCTTATAAAAATTTGATAAAATGACCAAAAAGAACTTTTCAAAAACTCATTTGTTGCTTAGAAAGGAAAGGTTACAATGCGTGTGCGCACAAACAGTCAGCTGAACACACATACACACACGCATGCACACATATATATATATATATATATATATATGTGTGTGTGTGTGTGTGTGTGTGTGTGTGTGTGTGTGTATTACGAAATCATAGTCATTAATGCTTAAGAGACAAATTTTAATATCTCTATATATGTCAGTAAATATACATATCAGTACACACAAATATATAAAAATATTAATCGGGTGGTAATAAAACCGTGTGCAATGTCATATAAATAGGGCTGTTAATTATATATTCAGTTAATTTTTTATTATTTTTATTATACTCTTTATAAATTAAACAATATTACACTAACAGTGTAAGATTTAACTTGACTTCATATTTCTTAAACCACCAATTTGTAACCTGCACATCAATCGTTTCATACGTAGGATAATGTTTCATATTTTTTAATATATAAATATGTTATTGAATACGACCAAACAATAAAGATTTGATTAGTTTTTATTCAATTTTTCCAGCTTGTTGTCAATTTCTTTTTTTTACTGGAGATAAGGTATATAAAAAAATTCAATTTCTATCCTCCCACGCGCTTTCGGCTACTATAAACATTTTTAAGGATGTTGGTTTGAAGGAAAATTCTCGAGGGCGCAGTCATCCAATATTATCAAAATATCAATCTGCGCCCCTGTTTTTTCCAAACTCAGCTTTCCTTATAGAAACAATACTTTCTCAGGCCAACATACACAACAAAAATAGATATTAAAATATAAAATAAAGAAAACAATTAAATTCCAATAATTTAATTTCTCAGGACGTGATATTTTTTGCACAAGAAAGAATTATCTTTAAATATGAACACTGACGTTTTAATTTTAAAAAAATTCTTTATTCTTTTAAATGCTTAAAAATTTTTGTTAATCTTATGAGCAATTTTGAGCGTTTTTTCTAGTAACCAACATTTTCTGTTTGGAGATACGTTATTTAAAATAAAATGCATTCAATCCCTTAGCCTTGATGAAGCCCATCACAGGATGAAACGCCTAGGCGAAAAATATGTTTTCTCTTGTCTTCCTTATTTTAATATGCTGTTCTTAATCTCGGATTATAAGATAGTATACTTTTTGCCAATATATATATATATATATATATATATATATACACGCCGTGAAATCATTAGTATGTGTCGTTACAGAAATAAATTTAAATTGCAATAACTATCGCTTCTTCTATTTAGTCACAAATTAATTTATATTAAATTTGTCGATGCAATAACCGTTCTCTTCTACCTACCACTTCTAACCCAATGGTCACGCCATATGCCTCTCACTACCATAAGTAATATTACTACTAAGATTCTACTAGCTTAACTCTATAAAAGACAACATTACCCCCCCTATCCTTTATAAGGCCCTGCCTCCGACATTAGATTTTTCTCTCTCATTCTTTGATTAAACAGGGTTGATAATGCATGTCTTAATCTGATATGGTGGAAATGGCTATTCCCCCACTAAATTTTATCTGAATTTATATATATATATATATATATATATATATATATATATATATATATATATATATATGTGTGTGTGTGTGTGTGTGTGTGTGTGTGTGTGTGTGTGTGTGTGTGTGTGTGTGTCTTGACCTTCATTCTGATAAGCAAAATTAGACACACCCATAAGATCTAAGTTTTGTGTTTTCCCATTGCATATTAAATCTTTTTCACAAAACTTACTGAATATTGCCTGATGCCGAGATAAAAAACTTTAAATCTCAAACATCGAAATGCACGTGTCGCAATGTAAAATATTTTTAATAAAAGATATATTTAATTATGGCTTGCGGCCATATCACGTTGAATACACCGGTTCTCGCTCGATCACCGAAGTTAAGCAACGTTGAGCCTGATCAGTACTTAGATGGTTGACCGTTTGGGCAATGTTAAGCCACATAGAGCCTTAGATGGGTGACCACTTGGGAATACCAGTTGCTGTAAGCGTGACAGACGTGCGTTGTGCATATCGGCTCAGAAAGAGAAATCGGTGAGCCCAGTTCGAATTCCATTTGAATATCCTGCATTCACTTAATCAGTTGGGAAAGGTATTAATCTGTCCCTTCCGTCCGGTTATGTGTTAAATAACAAGGGTAGGACTTAGGGAGCCTGCCCTTATAAAATCCCAATGAATCTTGCTATTTGTTACTTAAAAAGAAAAAAGAATATACTAGACACAAAACTTATATAAAAACAACAATAAATTGTTGAAAGAAAAGGTATTATCAGCAAAAAGTAAAATTTAGTTGGCAATAAATGACCTGCCGAGGTTCATATGCCATAAAAACAAAACAACCAACATTTAATTATATTATGCTCTACGTTGTATTGAACAATTTTTAAAGTAATTACCAGAGAATATATATATATATATATATATGTGTGTGTGTGTGTGTGTGTGTGTTTCGTTAAAGTTTAGTATAATTGCGTCAGAAGATAGCTCAATGTTGAGGATATATACACGACTGGCCATAATTATTAAGCCGACCCAGTTTTTTTTTAAAGAACAGATTTATTAGCTACTATTTTAGTATTTATTCCCAAATGAAAATAGAACGATCCTTTTGTTATTTTTCTTCTTCTTCTTCTATGTGCCCTGTCCCTTCAATACGTAGGCGCTCATGGCTTTCCACATTTCCCTATCCCTGGTGTCTCTGAGCACGCCATCTCCTGTTACACCATGCAACCGTCGTTCCGTCATCCACCTGATTAGGTCCATCAAATATGTTATCCGTTGATTTCCTCTGTCTTTTATCCCTCTATCTGGCCTGTTAGTATCAGGTTCTCTAAGCCCGCCTTCCTCATTGCATGTTCCAGGAACGTCAGCTGTCTCTTCCTGATGCTTAGTATTAATTTCCTTTTTGTTTCCATCATTTCTAAGACTTCATCATTGCTCAAGTGCACGATCCATGATATTTGCAGCATCCTTATTAATTTGCGAAATTTTATAATGCAAAGATGAGCTCGTCCGAATCACCATAAACTTTCTTCATTCTTTTATTGATGAAATTGCAATCTAAGTAATTATTAAATATTTATAAATTCATCTGATGCCCATGTTATTGTGCAATATTAACAAAAGAACCATTTTATTTCTATTTGCAATTATTGACTTGAGAATAAATACTAAAAGTTATATGAAGTGCATCATATTTTTAACACTGAAGGTGGCCTAATCATTATGGCTGGTAGTGTAGTTTTCATAGAATTTAAGACAAGTAGATCAGAATAGAACAGCTGTCAAACGTTTATTTTTTAGAAATTCTACAAACTGGTTTGTTCAACATTTATATCTTGATTAGTCTTTGAACTATCTTATGGACTTGTATATATATATATATATATATATATATATATATATATATATAGAGAGAGAGAGAGAGAGATTCCTACTCAGATTAAACAATCGGCTTCAAAATTTAATTAATAGGTATGGTTTATCCACAAAATAAAAAAATGAATATTATATTAATAAAATAAAAAAGACCTAAACGATATTAAATGTTACTATAAACAGAATATAACGTAGAGTACTACAATCATTCAACCCAAATTCTGACCTAAACTTCCTATCCCATGTACTCTTATAGAGTAGTCAATTAAAAATCTAATATAATAAAACAAACCTAAATTCCAAACTCCTGACAAAAATTGTCTACCCGTTTAAGAAAAATCTAAGGTTCCAATATGTAATTTTAAAAAAATAATTTAAAAAAAAAACCTTTACCTTACACCTAATGTTGTGTAAGACAGCGTTTTTGCTGTTTCCGTAACAAACAGTTTTTTATGGGGCAGGGTTGTTAGCCATGCGCCCAACCCCCAAACCTGGAGGAAGGTAATTTTTTAAGCGTAGCTTAGACGTAACACACGGCCTAAAGTAGGGACTACCCAGTGAGGATCGGACTCACTACTCAATTATAATAATTCTAGCGAGACGAGCTTGCTAAACATTACACCACGTCGAGCTGTCCAATATGTTTTTTCTTTTTTTTTTAATCATTTCACCCTGAGCAAGGCCGAAATGCCACTGATATGCAGTTTACTGTTATGCCCAGGACCTAAAATTAATGAAAGCCTGGTAAATATATATAAGTAAATTAACCTAGTGAGCCCACAAACCTACCAAGGTTTCACCTAAACTTATCTTCAGGGAAAGTTGGCTCTACTTACGTATTGAGCGCTTTTTTGTTATTGATTACTTGTCTCTGGTGTTTTCTCTGGGCTACGTACTGGCTCGGTCCAAATCACTTTGGCTGATGTTCAGGTGCTAAGCTCTTTCTTTTTTACAACCATTTTTTACTTCCGCGTTTATACCCGGAGGGTTTTTCAAAACGAGTATACTCATATGTTTGCATTTATATATATATATATATATATATATATATATATATATATATTGATGCAGGATTCATTAAATAATACAGACAAGTTTTGTCTATCTATTTTATGTAATTCTTTTCCATATCGTTTGGTAAGCTTAATAGCATTAATGTTCAAAGAGGCAAGAAAAGAACAATATTTATACATGTTTTTATTTAATTCTTTCTGAGATTTAGGCTTACATCAGTCATTTTCAAAGATGACAATTGTGTTGATTGTAATGAGCAGTTTGCGGACGATAGTAGTATTCGTCTATTTTGTTTGTATGGAAGATTGGCGAAAACGTGCGTTCATGCTGGAAGCGAAAATTAAATTACTGCTTATGGCGTCTCACACGACCACACGAGAATTGGGACGAGACTTATTAAGTATGGAAAGACATTGGGATTACTAATCGGTTCTGTTATCTATTACAGGCATTTGAGGATGTTTGTGGAGATTCCTAGTTAATTGTGTTCAGGTTGGTTTTCAATTGTTTTATGTATATGGTTTCGAGTATTTTTAGGTTTGTTTATATATATATATATATATATATATATAATTTATTTTATGCAAATTTTCAACACACAGGATTCTGCTTGCATATATATATATATATATATATATATATATATACATTTTAGATTTAAGCCTAATCTTGCGTGTTGAAAATTTGCGTACAACAAATAATGGAAATCTATCAACAGACAGATGAGCAAATGAAAACCTATTTGACATTTGGCTCGTCAAATAATTGAAGAAATTCCACATCTTATTCATATGTAATCATGACTCTCTGTGATATGTATATAGTATATATAAATTTGATCATGTGCTTCATCTTGTTATGTTTCTCCATATTTTTAATCTTTTACAAAACTTGCTACGCTTTTGCAAAAACTGATACCTTCTACATGTTCGTGCGCCAGAACTTAGTGCAAATTCAGTTTTAAATGCTTCTAAGCCTGCAGACATGCGTAACAAGTCATCGACACAGAATAAAACATTTTTAGTAGATTCGAACAGCTATATGCATATATTCACGTATCCATTTCCAAGCAACCGTATCCCGAGTTATTTTGTTACAATCTAGGTGAAGTATCTTATTAAAGAATCCATAACTGTTGTTTTGCTTTTAGCTTTTTTGATTCTATTCTATTTATTTTACAATAATTTTTTTCTCGTCTCAGTTCTTCTTGTTCTAATTCTTCTTAATATATTTCGTTCTATTTTTCTCTTTCTTCCACTTCATTTTCTTTTTCTTTACCTTGTCCTTGTTCAACTTTTATTCCTTTTGTTCCTCTCCTTCTACTTCCTGTTGTTCTCCCTGTTTTTCTTCTTCATCCAATTGTTCTTTCTTTTATTTTTCTCTTTGTTTTCTTGTTTTTTTTGCTCTCCTTTTTCATTTGTTCTTCCTCTTTTTGTGTTTTTTTAGTTTTTGTCTTTCTTCTCCTCTTGCTTTTTACTTCTTGATCTTTCCTCCTCCTTCGTTTTATTACTCTCCTCCTTCTTCTCCTTGCTCTTTTTCTTTTTTTCTTCTCTACATTCCTCTTCTCTACATTCTTCTTCTTCACCTTGTCATTGTCATCTTTCTTCTTGTTTTTCTCCAGATTTTTTGCTCTCTTCCTTCTTTGACTTCTCCTCCTCTTCCTTCTTTTTTCATTTCTCCTCTACTTCTCTCTTGCTTCGTTTCTTCTCTTATTTCTTGTTTCGTTTCTCCTCCTCTTTCTTCTTGTTACCAATCTCCTCCTCCTCTCGTCTGTTACGCTTCTCCTCCTCTTCCTCCTTGTTGCTTTTTCTTCTCGTAATAGCTTTTTTCTCCTTTTTCTTTTTGATTTTTTTCTACCCATCCTTTTTTTTTATTCCGTATTGTTCTCTTCATACTTTTTCTTATTCTTGTTCTGCTCGCGTTTCTTTTTGTTCTTCTTTTCCTTTTTTTGTCATCATCTTCTTCTTTACTAGCTTTTCTTTTTCTTTTCTTTCTTCTTCTTTTCCTCTTCCTTTCTCTTTTCCTCCTCCTTCTTTTTTCTTTCCCACCTTCTCTTTTCTTTTTTCTTTTTCTCCTCCTCCTACTTATACTTCCCACTCCTTTTTGCTCTTCCTTCTCCTTTTTCTTTTTTCCTCCTTCTCTTTCTCCTTCTCCTTATGCTTCTTCTCCTACTTCTCCTTCTTTTTCTTTTTCCCGTTCTTCTTCTTCTGTTTATTTTTCTTATACTGACACATATCGTTTATATTTTTAATAATGCATAAACCTGTATTCTACATTTTTCTGTACAGAAGGAGATACACATCCCACAATCACAGCATGAGATTGACTGTACCAAGACAAGATAGGCTGATTTGTTCACTGGTTGGGTGATTTCATAAATCCTACTCACCTGTACGCATTGAAATGAAAAAAAATGTATATATGGTTAGAAAGTATGTATGAGGAAAACAAAATTAAAAAAAGAACATGGATAGTGATTTAAAAAAGAAATTCATCACTATTGGCTTCACCTTGTTATTAAGGGGAAAATACTGACATATATTTCCTACGTTATAAATATGAAAAGAAAAAGAATATTTGATACTAGAAAAGAGAGTGAAATCCTGTGAGATTAATGATGATACTTGAATTTCTCTGTAAATATACTATGTATCTACCGAATTCGTCATAACAAGAATCGAACCAGTGGAATACCTAGACATATTATATATTTGATTATATGGTGAAAGTATGTGCAGATATATGTGATACCAGTCTTATAAGTTCCAAAAGAAAACGTGATTTATTCAAATAAAAAATTCAACCCTTGCTCTATCAACACGGCCTTGTGGCATAATTATTAAAAGCACATTTCAGTAATAGAAGCGCTTTCACTAATGGAAAAAGTGATACTGGCTTGGATAACTTTCGGAGACACTATCTTTCTTTATTAGTACCTCTTATTGAAGGTCATTCTCGTCATTTCTACTCTTAAAAAATAAATAAAAACAAAAATATCAAATCAGTGTACCCACTAAAATTAACGTTTATATTAATAATATATGTAATTGTGTTTGTGTGTGTAAGTTGTATATGTATATTTAAATAGTCACGAAGAAATGTACATATATAGTACCTCTAGTCAGGATAAAACCCAATATATAATAGCAAATAACTCCTAATATTATTCAGAAAATATTACCTAACAAAGAATTCGTCTACTACTTTAAAAGCTATTTTTAGTGGATACTCGTATTTTATTTCATCTTCCGGTCTGCTTCCTCGAAAATACTTAATAAAGAAAATACTCACTAAGTATCCAGTCCTGGGTATGACACAAAACTGCTTCCAGAAGCAAGGCTTCTGACGTGGAGGTTGTGAGGAGCTTGGAACCACCTTTTTATTGCTGTTGTTTCCAGTTACACACTGACAGGGTGAGGTAGCATCTGTTAGGGTCCCAGCTATGGCCAAATACTTAACCCTCAAACTGGAGCCAAAACTATGATAGTTTAAAAATTATACATTTTTGAAAAAAAAAATTACCATAACACATTTTTGAAGGGAAAATATTACCATAACATATTTTTGAAGAAAAACATTTCTTGCCATAATTCATTTTTCAAGGAAAAAAATTGCTATAATACATTTTTGAAGGAAAACAATTATTACCATCAATACATTTGAATATAAAATTAGAAGACATATTCGCTTTCTAAAATAAAGAAAAAATTCATGAAAATCTCATTAAATCAATCTTCATACTATAACTGAATATTAAAAAATAGCTCAAAATCCTACCTTTTAGGCATTAAATAACCCAGAGAGTCTGATATGCCGTTAAACAAAATTAAAAAAAGAACTCAAAAAAGTTTCCTCAATAATGTAGGCCAGTCGACCATAAAATACTGCTTTCAATAAATGGAACGTCTACTTTAATATTTTTCGTTTTTCGCATACTTATTTTCTAACCATATTTACATTATTATTTATTTAAAAAATTGTATGTGAGTAGGAATTATGAAATAACTCAACCACTAAACAAATCAAACTATTTTGTCTTGGCACTGTCGATCTCATTCTGCGATTGTGCAATGTATATCTCCTGTACAGACAAGGAATCCAGGTTCATACCAGTAAAAAAAAGCCATTGTTTAATATATGTAAACAAGTAGAGTATATTCATTTCAACAGTTATTAAAAAAGTCTCTTAATTTTTTTGCATGGATTTGAAGAGATGGTTTTAATAAACCGTTGACATGGTTATCCTTCAAATGAAATATTTGAGTTTATATGTTTAATAAATAATTGTTTTGTTAATTTTAATTTACATGTAGCTCTCAGTTTCAATATTTAATCTAATATGATTATCCTAATCATATTAGATTAAATACTTCATTAGGATTATTTTATCTATTATGATTATTTACCAAATTCTTCCCTCGGATTTATTATCGTCATATATATATATATATATATATATATATATATATATATATATATATAGTTAAATATAAGAGACACTGAATGTTTATTATGTTTAATTTTTGAGCTGTTCTAAACATCGTATTTTGGCTTTAATTTCAGGTGAAACTAAAGACAATAATGCTCCATCATTTGCATAACTTCTTATTAAGTTGGTTCTAATCTCTCGGCTCACATGAACCATCTTCAGAGAGGTTACAAGTACGTTAACACAAAAAAATCCACCATCAGCGACGATTTTATCTTGTGTTGAGATAAAACACCGCTAAGCAACGGCAATAGTTACCAAAAATAGCAAAGGCAGTTCGCAAATTTGTAATGCGGTTCTATGACATCACACTGCGTGAGAGCTCGAAATAATAACATAACCATATATTTACATGCAAGTTAAAGTGTTATGACTAAATTTAAACGTGATTTTATTAAGTGTGGGTTTTTGGATTTAATGTAGATGGCTTCCAATATCTGAAGGTTCTTTTTACTATGTGTATGCGAGAAGAGTATTGTATTGTTGACTAAAATTTGTCTGATATCACCTACATGTTTATGTTTTTCTGAGAAATGTTCTTTAATAGTACTCTGATTAGAAAGGTGACAGGTAAGTCTCCGGGAGAGTGTGGTTGTAGTAAAACCAATATATGTAGTGGGTTTATTATTAGTACCAGAGATACAATCTCTGAACGGGTATGTAAATTGATACATTACATTGTTTTTTTTTTGTAAAGGATTTAGTTGAATGATTGTAGGGTTATTAGTGACTATGAGGTCAATTGTTTTGAATTTTTTATAATATATGATGAGTTTATTCATCTTGTTTGTAATTATTATGTATTTGGTTGCAATAGTATAAGTTAATGGTGTTATATTTATTTTAATGTGAACAATTATTATTAATATTATCAATATTGTTAGAGCTATTGTTAAGTTTGTTGGGATACATTTTAATTTGTTGATCAGTAACGGAGATAGGAAATCCATTATTGACAAGTGTTTACGTAATGTTGTGTAATTCTTTATAAAACATGGATTTGGAAGAAGATATCATTTGTGTGCGTTGAATTAAGTTTTTTTATAACAGCTAACTTATATCGTTGTGGGCATTCACTATTATAATTAAGAAGACAAGAGTTTATGCTAGTTGGTTTCCTATAGAGAGAAGTAGTAAATCTATATATGCTAGAAGCAATGACTATATCAAGGAATGGGATTTTGTTATTAATATTAAGTTCTTTTATATCAACACAAGTTAAAATCGTCGCTGATGGTGGATGTTTTTGTGTTAACGTCCTTGTAACTTCTCTGAAGGTGGCTCATGTGAGCCGAAAGCTTAGAACCAATTTAATAAAAAATTATCCAAATTTTGGAGAATTTTTTTCTTTATTTTCACCAGTCGGCGATTCTAAAGGAGATTATATATTTTTTATAACTAGTAATATGATAGCGAATGCTGGACAGTCTTTTCAAAGATGAAAAAGACGCTTGAAGCGAGAGAAATATGGTTCTACAGAAATATGCTGACCGTAACATTGACTAAACATATGATCAATCATTAGGTTTTAAAGAAAATGGAAACAAAAGAGAAGTTATACATAACATCAGGAAGAGACAGTTGATTTAGGAGTGTTTGGAAATTCTGGTACGCACAGATTCAGAGACAGTAAAAGAACGCATTGATATACTAGGATGGGTTGGACAAATGTATTGTAAAACAGAATTTTGCATGAATTTTTTTTTTTTTTATAAGCGTTTCACCCCGAGCAAGGCATGTCACTGCCACTACTGTGCAGGGGGCTACGTAGAGTGAAGAAAGGCTGATTAAATATAGGAAATAACAGAGGGTGGGTGATAGGCGGGTGAGGATACCGAGAATGAGGGTTGGGTAGATGAGAGTGTTGTGAGAATAGTTGGGAGTTAGTGTGATAGGAGGTGTCTATTGACCCTACATTTAAACACCTGGAGATTGTAACTGTCGGGAAAGCAGACTTGTGGAAGGGAGTTCCACAGGCGGGAAGCGCGAGAAAAGAAGCTGTTGGAGTAGAATTTACGGTTACATCTTATTTGTTTAACTGTAAAAGGGTGGGACCTAGTTGCTAATCTAGTATCTCGTGTAAATTCGTGCCTAGGCGGCACCAGTGATCTAAGCTCATCGGAGCAGAAGCCATGAAAGTACTTGTAGAAGAGGCACAGGGAAGCTACATCACGCCGGTGTGAGAGCGGCTGCAGCCGGTCTGCCAAGTCAGTATCAACCACGTTACAGATGCTCCTTTGTATTTTGTCAAGATGCCCAAGGAGAGCAGCAGGGGCACCCGATCAGATATGGCAGCAATATTCAATACACGGGAGGATGGTAGATTTGTATATGTGCAGAATAGTTTCAGGTGGGAAAAATTATAGAAAAAATATAATTTATCAAGAGCTAGAAAGATATGAATCTGAGTTTCGTCATAATCGCGTAGGTCCTGAATGAACACTCTGCATGTTTTTAATTATAATATTTTATCTGATTTAGCACATATCTTCAATTTATACAGGTCCTGGATATGACGGCAAACTGCATGCAGCAACAAGACCTTAAATTGGGCGGTTGTGAGGAGCATGGGAACACCTTTTAAATGCTGTTGTTCCCATATCCACCCTGACCAAGAGTGGTAACACCTGTTAAGTTCCCAGCTATGGGCAAATAGTTAACCCACAAACTGGGGTAAAAGTATAGACTTTTATAGAAATATATACATACAAAGAGACTTTTATAGAAAAACATACCTATCTGAAAAACATTGACAACAATACATATTTGAAGAAAAATAAATATTACCATAACACATTTTTGAAGGAAATATTTATTACCAGTAATACATTAAAAATCTGACTAAATCATCCTTCGCACTATAACCGAACATTAAAAAATATTCCTTAGAACCTCACATTTTTGGCATCAAATAACTAACAGAGGTTGATATGCCATTAAACAAAACTCAGTCTCAAACTATAAACATAATCATATATTAAATTGCATACACATTTACTAAATAAAACAATACGTATTTAATTTATTCACATTAGAGTTTTTAAGTCCTTTCGTTCATACATGCGCATAATTTCTTAAAATGAAATATTTAGTGTTAAAAGATGTTTTTGATAATTATAGAACAATCTAAATAGCACCATAAAAATGTAGAGTTGCACGATTGTATACTAGATAAATGGCTATGAGGTAATCCTATAAAAACATCACACTGTACATGCCATATCCTATTAAATGCATATAAATAAATGGAGAACAGGCATTATTTTTATTGATTTGCACTTCTATATACCGTGTTCCTTCAGGACATAATCGGTCATGACCTTCTACATCTCACTATTCATAGTAGCTCTTATCACGCTTTCACCTGTTGCACTTACCAAATCCAGCTCTGCCATCCATTTGCTCAAGCCTATCAAGTTATGGTACGCGTTACTTTTCTCAGTCGCTCTTTCCATTCATCTGACCTGTGTGCATCAAATTCTCCAATTCATCCTTCCTCATTACATATTACTAGAACTCAAACTGTCTTTTCCTATTAAATATTAGTTTTTTCTTTTCTACTCTTTCTGAAACCTTGTCATTGATCCCATTTTCGGTCCACGGTATCCTCAGCATCGTTTTGTATAACCACATTTTGGTTGCTTCAATTCTTTTTCTTCATCTTTGGTGGGATTGTCCAACATTCACTGCCATTTTGAGAGACATCCATCACATAAAAATCGTTAGGTTATTTTTATATGCAGTTCAAGATAAAAAATAAGGTAATAACCTAAATTTTATCATAAACTATATGTTAATTCAGGAATGTATCCAATCGACAATTGTCATAATACATAACACAACAAATAAAACATAAAATCACTGTTTGTAGGCTATCAATGTTTTATTTAAGCTCTACCGTAAGAACATGCATATATAAAAGCATGTCCGATGCAAGGTCTCGTGAAGCTTCCCCACTATGTCTATGATACGTAATATCTACGGTCCCCGAATGTATGATGCAACATCATTACACTACTGTATCTCAATTTTTGATGAGAGAGTATTTGTATAAAATACAAATACCATTGTAAAATAATTATATTCAATTATGGATCATATGCAATACGAGTGAACTCCTGCTGTCAGAAAACGAGAGCAAAATGTTTAAGGTAATTATATATATATATATTAATATATTATTAATATATATTAATCATTTCACCCCGAGCAAGGCGGAAATGCCACTGATGTGCAGGGGGCTGCATAACTGTAAAAAGATTAATTAGAAAAGAGTGAGGAGTAAAAACTAGTTAGAAAGGAGCAATAGAAAGCTGAGAAAGCAGGTGCGATGACAGATACATAGGTGGAGAGAAAGGGAGGTTATACGGGGGTGGGGAGAGAGCTAGAGTCTAGTGGTTAGTAGATGAGTATTGACTTTGCATTTAAATTTCTGGAGGTTGTAGCTGTCAGGAAAGCAAGAATATGGGAGCGAGTTCCACAGGCGGGAAGTGCGAGAGAAGAAGCTGCATGAGTAGAATTGTCGTCTGCATTTGGCTAACCTGACTGTGAATGGGTGTGGCCCAGTTGCCAGTCTGGTGGTACGAGTAAACACCTGTTGAGGAGGCACCAGTGACCTAAGTTCGTCCGAGCAGAAGCCATGAAAGTATTTATAGAACAGGCAAAGGAAGGCCACATTTCGACGGTGGGGAAGTGGCTGCAGTCGAGCCGCCAGATCAGTACCTATAAAATTGCAGACTCTACTTTGGAGCCTGTCAAGAACGTTGAGGAGAACGGCAGGGGTGCCTGACCATAAATGGCAGCAGTACTCCATGCACGGACGGACAATGGTGTTTATTATAATAGAGTATATATATATATATATATATATATATATATATATATATATTCTTCAGTATTCGACGATATAAATATTGAAATTGTAAAATAATAAGGCATTGTTAAAAACAAACAAGCAACATGAGGTTTCATAAAAGTAAGATTTTATAACTGTTAGTAAAGTGAATGAACTGAGCCGATGCAGACTTGCTGTTCTCTTTCTCTCTCTCTCTCACTCTCTCTCTCTCTCTCTATATATATATATATATATATATATATATACAACGGTCTTTATTACAATAGTTAGGATTGGTGTACAGTTTAAGTAAAACTATTGTAAATAAAAAAATATATCTCAATATAAATCAGAAACAAATCATGATAGATCATTTCATCTTAAATGAACAATGTTTTGCGGCAATTATTTTAAAATCAACTTGATATTTTTCTTGCCTAAATGTTGAATAATTGCAGCATCTTTAACATTTTGGATAAAACTATTGATTTTTATTTCGTGTGTTTTCTTGGCATATCATGCGCAAAACAAAATCACGAACTTGAACGAGGGGGAAAAAAGCAAAAACAACAAAAAAATAAACGCAGAATCCCGTCAAAATTTGAAAAGTTTTTATCCTTTAATTATCAGTTCTGTTTAGTTTAATTTGTAACGTATATCACAGTCTGAGTTTTGTTTAACGGAATATCAACATCTGTGGGTTATTTAATGCCCGAAAAAGGTAGAGTTTTAAGATTTTTTAAAATGTTCGGTTATAGTTGGAAGGTTGATTTACTTAGATTTTGATGATTTTTTTTTTCATTTTTATTTTCGAAAACTGAAGATGCCTTCTATATGCATATGTAATTTTAATACAGCATTGTTAGTAATAAAGCCTTTAAAATAACGGTTATCCTTTCACTAGGTTTTATTGGTAGAAAATATATAATTTTATTACAATCATCGCGAAGACACTTTGGCTCAAGCAGGTTCTTTATAGAAAAAATTATAGACAACTAGAGAATCCTAAGCTCATGCCTGCTTTAGAAAATCAGCCTTCAGATATTACACTGTCGTTTTTCTTCATTTAAACATTGATAATTTCGAGGAGATAGTGGCTCCGGATTTGAAAACGGAGAACCGTGTTCGGATTCCAATTGTGTTCGTTAAATTTATTGACGCGATTATAAAATTCAGAAAGATATGACTGCCCCCTTCTCTCCTCAGTTTTGAATTAAATAACAGGGTAGGCTTTGATACTTAGCCTTAGTTAACGACTATCCTATGTGAAAAACACTCTGAATTCGAAACAGTAAGCAAGGGTTAATTCTCTATTTCTCTTCAAATTCTACGCCAGTCTTTAGAACTGGCGTAGATATATATCTATTTTTTCAGATTTATAATATATTTCCGTTTCTTTCTAAAATTCTTTTTTTTAATCCCATTTCACTCATAGTAGACCATTGCATCTCGGTGGCGTTATTGCCTTGCTTGGGTTTAATTCATTTAAAAAACCTTGGTAATGTGACTAGAAACTTCATCCATAGAAACCTACATACTTCGGGAGCCTTATAAGAACCGCATTTACTAACTGTGGACACCAGTTTTAATGAATTAACGGAACGCTAGCCAGTGTCACTGGTTGTGGTTACAATTTCACGACCAGCCGACAAACTGGTTAACTTAGTACAAATTAGATTCTAACTTCTTTTATATTAAACATCACATAAGCACTCTCAAACGAATCATAATTTAACAAAATCACGAAAAACCAAATTTGGACAACACCGGCAAAATCAATTCGGTAATAAGTTTTCGGTGATTAATCAAACGTTGATTAATTACGTCTCACCAGTTCTATTATGTTTGACAAGATAGTGTTTAAAAAAAAGAAAGATTGTCAGACAGTAAAGATTAGGATTAGCTGATTTATAAGTAAACAAAATAATGTATTCACTCACTAAAATCGTGACCCAGTCAGAAGTTGAGATTTGTATACATAGAATAAATTTTAAAATACATCCAAATGATAAGAAACATGAGATAATTTTAGAAAAGAAATGTGTGCTCAATTTATATGTAAAAGCAAGCTTTGTTTATTACAGTGAGTACTTCACAGTTTTTCACGCTGTTGAAACAACAGAGATACCTAAAGCACGATGAATTCAGCAGATATATAAGTATAGAAAGGGAAGTACGACAAGGATGTGTTTTCTGCCAGATATATTCAATTTATACAGCGAAACAATTATGAGACAAATAAAAGCCTTGCTAGGATTCGTAATTGGCGGCTATAATCTCAACAATATAAGATACGCAGATGACACAGTGCTGATTACAAACAAGGAAAAGAAAATGCAGGACCCCTACAGAAGGTAGCAAGTGAAAATAAGAAGAAAAGACAGGATAAACTTAATGGAAACTGAATGCTTGGTCACCAGCAAAAAGAAGACCCCAAAATGCCAACTACAGGTCGGAGAAACTAAAATACCTGGGATGAGTGCTGACAGAGAATGAAAATTCGATGTTGAGATCCAAAAACGGATTTGCATGGCCAAGGATGCATTTCAAAAGCTAACCAGATTAGTGAAAGACAGGAAAATTTTGGAAACAAATAAAACAGTGCTTGATTGCTATGTGATGTCTGTTCTTCTGTATTACAGTGAATGTTATACGATCTTCTCAAGGATGAAGGTGAGGCAGCAGAACAGTGGTTTTACAGAAGGATGCTGAGCATAGAACAAACGAGGCGAAAACTCATATTTAACATGGGGAGATGCGGTTTCCGGTTTTCTCTTTTCCAATCTTTTCACTCTTTTCCTTTTTTATTATTTTATTTTATTTTTTTCAATTGGAGTAGATAGACTAAACTATCGCCCGGTTCATACTCCACCCACATCTATTGAACGGGTGAAGAGGCTCATCCCTTGTTTCCTGTTTAGGATGCGGTTTCCGGTTTTCTCTTTTCCAATCTTTTCACTCTTTTCCTTTTTTATTATTATTTTTTTTTTCAATTGGAGTAGATAGACTAAACTATCGCCCGGTTCACACTCCACCCACATCTATTGAACAGGTGAAGAGGCTCATCCCTTGTTTCCTGGTTAGGATGTGGTTTCCGGCTTTCTCTTTTCCATTCTTTTTACCGTTACGTAGCCCCCTGCGCATCAGTGGCGTTACCGCCTTGCTTGGGGTGATATGATTAAAAAAAAAAAAAAAAAAAAAAAAAAAATTGACAGATGAGGTTTCTGGGAGTAGCAACGAGGAAGGAGGGCCTCACAGAACAGATAGATAAATGGAAAAACAGCACGGGACTTACTTGCTATATCTGAGTAAATGGATGGCAGATCTGGGTTTGGAAGAGATACCAAGAAGAAGAATATGACAGAGCCGTATAGAAGTCCATGATCGGCTACGTCCTAAAAAGACACGGTACATGAAGAAGAATTATACAACTCTAAAAATGTTTAAATTGGATCGGATAAAACTGTTCTGTGAAAGGTATAATGTCAAATTCTCTTCAATTCTGTGATGGAATAGCCATTGTAATTGTTTACGGGTTTGGATACTTGAAGAACACAATTCGTCAAAGGACATATAAATTCATAAACGATATTGGTTCTCTGCAGTTTAGATTTTGCAGGTGAATTATCATTATTTATAATGAAATTGGCAGTTTTGATTTTTTTATAATAGATAATTAATTTAATTTTCATGTTTGAATTGGTCGGTGTTACATAATCTTAGAGAATATTGCGAAGTGAAGATTCGTTCTGTCTGTAGTTATTGTGCTTATCATTTTTATAAAAAAAATAATAATATTTTTATTTATGTCCGCGAGTTTGTTGTTTCTGTTGGTTACGAAGTAAAAGTTTGATATGGTACACAAACCAGAACTTTTCAACAGTTCCATCCGATCTCATTTAAACACACACCGAGACCCTCCCGGACCTATCCGTGATATCATCGTTGATTATAAATACATGATCCATAATCCACAAGCAAAAGAGGATTAAAAAATAATGGAGACATTACTAAGAAAAAAAAAAGGAATCCTACACTCAATAACATCAGTTATGAACACAGTAACAATGTGCTTACCGTGTTCGGAACTTAACATACACAAGACTTTATATGCATAAGGGGTACACATGCTTATTTACAAGTAAAACAAAATTAATTCGTGATAATGGCTAAAAGTATAACCGAAAGTGCTCAAATGTGTAAAACTTTTGGACAGTTCTTATATAATTTGAACTCCGTATAGAAAAAAATTATACGAACACATGAAAAATTATATATAAGAAAAATTAATACCTTTTCTGCCATTTTTAGTGAAACCTGTATAAAAGGCCTATGAAGGTCTGTGTGTGCATGCAAATTCATTAATCTATCTGTACCTTCCATAACTCGTTTAAGTATTAAAATTATGTTAGAACTGGCATTGACCAAATATAGGTGTCACTGGCATTGAGTTAGTATTAAGAATGTTACGGAAAGCACAATTTAATAAAAGCAGTTAAGTCGCAGCGTGAGTGTGGCAGTGTTTCTGGTGTTGTTTTTAGTGAGAAAATAACAATGTACATAGAATTAATGCCTTTAAATATTCCGCACGTGATCAAATCAGAATAATTAATCACGATAAGCGACGAAAATTATAAATTTGATTGAATTAAGTCAATAAATATATTAAAAAATGCCTGGAGAATCGATTCCTCAATATCGTTTCAATGATGATGATTATGACGATGAAAAAAATATTGCCTTGGAATTGTAGGTATTGTTTACATTTCTAGTTGCAATGATCACATATAAAATGTATGTGAGGCTGACCTGACTACTATCGCCGCTTCAAATGGAATCGTTGAAGCGAGATCAAATTTCCGTTGATTGTTTCATTGTCTACACGCTAATACATTAAAAAAAAAAGTTGAACCTAAACTTTATCCATCGACGTGTTAAATATGCTCACAAGGTTATGACGCCTTGAGACGCTTCCAGTTTCCGCCTTTTCTACTTTTACATGCCGTGCCCCTTCCATATCTCCCTATCCCTAGTGGCTCTTAGCACGCTTTCTCCTGTTATCCCACCCAAACCCCGCTCCGCCTTATACTTGCTCAAGCACGTCAAGTATGTAACGCGTTGCTTTCCCGTTCTTTTTCGACTCTATCTGATCTGTGAGTATTAGATTCTCTAAGCCCACCTTCCTCATATGTTCCAGAAAATTCAGCTGTCTTTTCCTGATGTTAAATATTAGTTTCCTTTTCGTTTCCATTCCTTCCAGAAAATCATCCTTGCTCACATTTTCCGTCTCTGTTATCATTAGCTTCTTTCTGTAGAACCAAATTTTGGCTGTTTCAAGTTTTTCATTTATCTGTAAGGAGATTGTGCTGTATTCACTGCCATGTTGAAGGACAAATATCAAATACCAATCCAGCACTCACTCCTTTTTTTCTAGCGAAATTTTCTTGTTACTCAATACTTTACTCTGGTTCTCAAATGCAAATTTCGCAATGCAAATTTGCTTTCGGGTCTCAGTATCGCGCTTTCCGTTTTCTGTTCCAACACTAATTAATTATTTAAATTTCTTTACCTGCTTGATATTTGATAGAGAAGTAACAACTCTAAACACCTTTATTGGGATCATGTTTTAGTATAGATACGTGTGGTTTGATATAATTTCCAAGATATTAAATTCCCTACTCATGACAGACCAGGAAGATTTTTTTCTTAGGTCCCGTGCCAAGAGTTTTCTCTGAAAAGGTCATGGAAGTGTCTGTGACGATAGAACTTAATACTAGACTGTAAGAACAATTCAAAAATTAGTAACGAAATGTTGTAATTTTTTTTACTTGGCATATGACTACTTTAAATTGAAACACTGCTTCTCGTAAGATCACTGAATCTAAGCGACTTCGTGTTGCGTATAAGTACTTAGATACAGGACTGTTTGGGAAGACCTGATGCTGTACACATGGATATGCGCTTGATGTAATGGTTAAAGGCTCGTAATTAGATATCAAAGCCGAGTTCGAAGTTTTACTTTCCGTCAGGATGGTTATATTCGCTTCAGTCAGTCCGTTAAGTGCCATATGTAATACAAGCATGGGCGATCATGTCCCGAATGAGACATGACTGACTGGGTAGAATATTTTTCCCGCAGTGTTGTTGCTGTTTTTTGCTGCGATATACTTGTTACAAACCAAGCGTATAGAACCCATTGTATTTTGCTATTCAATCCGTAGAGAAGAGAGTATGGCAATACATTTCCCAAGGGTATTTGTGCGTAAGTGAATGCAACGGCTTCATCAGTCATTCAAACTTGGCTCTCCAATTTCTTATTCCGAGTCGATATTGCACCACAACGCACATCCACTATATTAATTTACCCGCATATGGTTTTGAAAAATGTTTGATTCTTGGGCCATGAGTTCCCAGTGGGTTAATTAGTAGAATTTGCTACAGATCATTATTATCCATTCAACAAAAAATAATTTGACAGTTTAAAAAGATATCCTAGTTAACGAGCCGCAAAAAAACAAAAAACAAAACAAAACAAAACATATTTTTTAATTTTGGGAAACACTACAATATATCAATGTCTCATATAAGTACATGAAAAGCGTGACCGACTGCGAATAAGCTCTACTTTTTTACGCACATATTTGTGAATGTAAATACGTACTGGACATTTTAATTGTCCAAGAAATAATATTCTACGATGGATAGCTTTCAATTTTGGGGTCAAACGTTAGATTAAATTCGGGCAAATTATTATTATTATTATTATTATTATTATTATTATTGGAATCAAGCCCATCTTTAAAATGGTAAGCCTGGTTTTCTCGTATTTCTTCATATCGTGTGCAGTTAATCTATGTGAGAAAATTGCAATAGTTGGAAGCAACTTCAAAATAAGCCCAACCTCTTAAACAATGAAATTCAATTCAAAATCATTGGTCAGTTGCCAGCTCCTGTTTTTCCCATTTACTTTTAATGTATTTTTTCTTATAAATTGTGTGTCAATTCTGACAATATTAAAAAAAAAAAAACTAAAACAAAAAAAGAATTAATTCAGTATAGTATAATTTGTATGTTATTGTTCTATGTGCCGCGTCACTTTAGGATATGGCCGATCATGGCTCTTCAAACTTCCTACCAGATAAAGCGCTATCTAAAATGTTATACGCTGCTTTTGTCAAAAATTCCCAGAATATCACGCATTGTCTGTTTCTGATTGTTTTTGCATATCTTATATTTTTTGTCTGTTGTCATGAATCTAAACTTATTTATAAATGGAACTTTGTCTCTGTGTGTGTATGTGTCTGTGTTTGTGTGTGTCCGTTACATATAGACTTCGAAACGGCTGAACCGATTTTCTTGAAAATTTACACAGTTGTACTATAAGCCTCTGCGAGTTTTTGTGTCGAGGTAACCCCAATAAATATCGAAAATCGATAATCGAAAATATCGGGTTATAGAAGGTGTGGTCCGATTTTAATTAAACTTGATACACATAGACAAAGACATAAGAAATGATATTCAGGAGTTTCAAGGTTGCAGTTCTTACAATAGTGCAGAAAATCGATAACGTATATATAAAAGCTTTCATTACACCCGAGAAACGCCGGGCTATACTGCTAGTATAACAATTAAAATGAAGAAAACAGTTCGAGCAACGTAAAATTTACATATTTAACTGTGATATATAGGCCGGTATGCGCTTAAGAGACTCACTCAGTTAAGTGTCATACGTGATACACGCTTGGGCAGAAGATTTTCCCATATTACTTCACACATACTTTCTATTTTTATGAATAAGTCAGTTAAGTGCCATGCGTGATACACATTAGGGCGATCATGGCTCTGACTGGCCTGAAGTTTATCCCGCAGTAGGTTGCCATTACTTTCTGCGATAGAGTGGTTACCGACCAAGGCTATAGAACCCAATCTGTCCTATAATTTGACTCATAGCTAGAGGAGAACGAGATGTATTATATATTATTACGTCATAATTAGTGGGGGATCAGTTTTATACTTCATAACAATAGAAAACCGGTCCCCCACTTTATGACCAGTAGAAGGCTGAATCATATTTCAAACTCTATATTCATTCAGTCAGTTAGGTGCCATGCGTGATAAACACTAGGGCGATCATGTCTCTCTAGAGACACAACTGACTGGGCAGAAATTATCCCGAAGTACGTTTCCATTATGTTTTGTGGTATATTCGTTGCTAGTAAAAGCTATATAACACAATCTGTGCTGTTATTTAACCCATATCTGGAGGAAAGAGACAGATTAATATCTTTTCCAAGGGTATTTGCGCGTAAGTGGATACAATTAATTTTTATGTATTTATTTCTATAAAAGTTTATTTTCATAGTGTTTTGACTCCAGTTTGGGTTTATCTATTTACCATATCTGAGACCCTAACAGATGCTACCACACCGGGTCAAGGTGGGCCTAGAAACAGCAGCGTATGCACCTTTTTTTTAGTTCTTAACAAACTTTGTCATTCTGTTATTTCTATAAACCCTGTTCCACCATCTACATAGCCAATAAATTAAAAGAATGTAATATAGTGTTTACCTCTGTTCTTCTTGCGTTCCTTTTATTTCGTGAGTATTAGTGTTTCCAAGCCCTCCTTCCTCATTATATGCTCTAGACACCTTACCCGTCTCTTCCTAAGTTGAATTATTTATTTCTATTTTGCTTTAATTTTATCTAAAAGATCCTAGTTATTCTCATATTTGGTTTACGCTCTCTTCAGCATACCTATGTGGAACCATATTACTGTTGCTTCAAGTCTCTTAATGTTTGAGAAGATTTCTAGCACACATTGCCATATAGGAGAACAGATATCACATGAGAGTTACTTACTCGTTTCCTTATTTCTAGAGATTTCTTTTTATTTCTTCTTACACTGCTTAGCATTTGGAATGTATATTTGTCTATGTCAGTGCACCTTTGGTTGGTTGGTTGGTTGGTTTTGTTTTACGACGTATCAACCCATCTTGGGTTATTTAACGCCAAATCTAATTATCAAAAATCGAATAAAAGGTTAAGAACAGAAGTTTATATATATATATATATGTATAACAGACTTATATATTTAACCAAATTCATACATTTAGCATATTTATATATTCAACACATTTTAAATTAATAGAATATTTTATAAAAATGTATATATTAAATTTGGCTGTTTACACTTTATGTCATACCAACCACCACGGGTTATCTGAAGCCAAATTCAGCCTACATAAATTGTATGTATATATATATTATTTATATAAGATTTGCAAACGCACATTCGGGAGAGGGTTTACGGCCTATCACGTGGAATACACCGGTTCTCGCTTGATCAACGAAGTTAAGCAACGCTGAGCCTGGTCAGTACTTAGATGGATGACCACTTGGGAATACCAAGTGCTGTAAGCTTATAGTGCCTTCTGGTGCATTGGATATTAGCTCGGAAAGAGAAATCGGTGAGCCGAGTTCGAATTCCATTTGAATACCCTGCATTCACTTAAGCACTGGTAACCTTGGGAAAGGTATTAATCCGAATTTTCCCTCCACTTATGGGTTAAATAATAAGATAGATTGTGTTCTATAGCCTTAACTGGCAACCACTCTACCGCAGAAAACAATAGTAACCTACTGCGGGATAATCTTCTGCCCAATCAGTCATGTCTCTTTCGAGACATGATCACCCAAAGCGTGTATCACGTATGGCACTTAAATGACTGAAATAATTCTCATCCCAATAATTGAACGAGAAATAATCTTTTTTATTTATCCAATGTTATCGCCGTCTCAGGATTGGATATAATAACGATCTTTCAAATCTTGTACAATATCAAACTTACGACACTCCTCGTTAGTGTCGAACTAATTCAAATTACATCAGTTTCAAGGGATACATTTGCTCGATTCGATCTTCAAAGTTCCTCACGAAAACTAGATTCCGGATTTTGATTTGTTGCACTTCGTACAATCGTCTCACATCTCGATCTGACTTCTCCAGACAATTTGTCAGATTCTTTTCTCATATTTTAAAGCTTACGGACATATCTGACTGAACGCTGAACCTGTGCACATTTTCGCTTTGCAGTGGGTGGGTTGGGCACATATCATCCCTTTAGGCAAGAAAGATTCGACAAGAAGAGATATTAGAAGATGACGCTCTTGGAAAGGTTCGATAATTTCTAATTAAAATAATGCTTGTTTTGAGTGTGAGCCAGATATTATTTTATTGCTAGAGACTGGACATTGAGTGATGGCGCACGTCTTAAAGCAAGTATAGGCTACTATGTTATTGATTATTTATGTCTTTTTATAGTTCTTATCTGTCTGTCTACATATCTATCTATAATCTGTCTGTCTGTCTGTCTGACTGACTCTCTTCATATCCGTTTATCAATTCTAGTATATATATATATATATATATATATATTTTTCACTTTTCCTTTTTGTTTATTTTTTTTTTTAATTGGAGTACATAGAGTGAACTATCGCCCGGTTAGCACTCCACCCACGTCTATTGAACAGGTGTAGAGGCTCATCCCTTGTTCCCTGTTTAGGATGTGGTTTCCGGCTTTATCTTTTCCAATCTTTTCACGTTTCCTTATTTTTTTTTTCAATTGGAGTAGATAGACTAAACTATCGCCCGGTTCACACTCCACCCACGTCTATTGAACAGGTATAGAGGCTCATCCCTTGTTCCCTGTTTAGGATGTGGTTACCGGCTTTCTCTTTTCCAATCTTTTTACTCTTACGTAGCCCCCTGCACACCAGTGGCCTTACCGCCTTGCCCGGGGTGATATGATTAATATATATATATATTTGCATCACCCCGAGCAAGGCGGTAAGGCCACTGATGTGCAGGGGGCTACGAAATAGTGAAACGATTGGAAAAGAGAAATATGTAATGTGTGTATGTGTCACTCTTCATTCCCAACTATATCTCTGTTTATTCATATGTATCTGTATGTTAATTAAATCGTCTTTCTGCCAGTAACCATAAAATGTTATCTTAAATATTCACAATGTATACCATTCTTTCATTCTATGATATATATAATTGTAAAATAGTTACATATCAGGGTCAAATTAAACCAATAAACAGTTGTATTAAGAAGTGCTCAATACATATTTAAAGAAAAAAAAGGGTAGGGACTTAATATGCAGAACTTTGAAATATTAGGAAAATCAGTCGATTACGCTCTCACGGTTTCAACCTTTCGGTATCTTCAGGCGTTATAGATAAACTGATTTCTTAACGCTTTATTTTGAACAAACAACAACGAAAAACGTATAAGATTAAGTTTAACATAAAACGAGGAGTTACTAAAGACAATCAAAATAGCATTGTTTTTCCCATTTATATATATATATACAAAATCCAACAATATATACAAATAAACTAAATAAATATATACAAATATATACACCCACCCATAAAATTTCAACCAATAACAAGTACATACATTATACATATATACATATATATGCATAAGAATACGCACATCACCCACATAAACATTTATATAAAAACTAGAAATAAATATACATAAGAGAGAGAGAGAGAGAGAGAGAGAGAGAGAGAGAGAGAGAGTTAGCGAAGAAATAAAACATGAAAAAAATTCAGTATCCGAGATGACAGGGTTTCAGTTGAAGAAGGGAAGGGAAAACTTAAACATATTTTTAAAAAAGAAAATGAAAAAAAAAGAGGAAAGAAGAGAGACAATATATTTTACATCTCTGTTAAACATTTAACACCAAAAATTAAAAAAGTGGGTTTAATAATAATAATAATAATAATAATAATAATAATAATAATAATATGGTTAGACTATTGTAGAGGGTTTAAAATTTACCAATAAAAATAAAATGAAATTAGGATAACATTATAAGTCAAAATGACAATTGGGTAATTAATATATTAAAATATAAGTATACATACACACAAGCATATTCATATATGCATACTCATACACATTCATATATCTATATCTATAAAAGTGCCGAGGGTGGACGTTGTGTAAGCATGTGTTTGTTTGATAGATTCGACTTAGCGTCTGCATTTTGCGATCTAGCTCGACGGGATTTGCGCTCAGATGTAGATCAAAATTTTAGAACGCTAACAGTACCTGGAAATTTTCCAGAATGACAAAATTAGGGGAAGTAAAAATATATATTTTCACCCTACAAAGTCAGGGATCACTTTATGTATTGATTTTAACATAGAATCGATCATCTTACTTTATATTATCTATATCTATATATGTTGCTTCTCCCTCTCCCACCCTAATCTAATAGAGACATTGTACATTATTATCTATATCTATAAAAGTGAAGAGGGTGAACGTTGTGTAAGTATTTGCTAGGTAAATTCACCATGTGTTTTTATTCATATTATTCCTGAAACCATCCGATTGAAACTGGGTTAAACTGCTAGTATACATATACACACAAATACACACAAATACACACACACACATATATATATATATATATATTATTTATTCATATATTATAACATGGATATGTTACAATATCACTACAAAAGTAGCCATTTTGTTTCTACACTTTTGTGTCTTATCAACTGATGTGATTGCTCTTAAATGAATGGTTTAAAAGTCTGAAAACGAGCGTGGCCCCTTTAATCAAGGAGGTATTTGTAGTGATATTGTAACATATCCATGTTATAATTTATGAATAATATTATTAGCTCTACTTTTGTATTGACTACTTTTTTAAAAATAGTGTTTCTTTTGACAAGGAATATTATCCCAACAATACTTGGATATATATATATATATATATATATATATATGGTATACATTGCAGAACAGTAGCTACTCTGGCATCTAAGCAATGAATTAGAATACTCTCAGCTATTGGGCGTGTATAATGATAATATACATGCTAAAAGTCTACCGAGCGTCCGTAGCTCAGAGGCAGAATCGACGACTAACGCCAATTCGGTCGGGTTTCAGTCCTGGGTAAAAAGTAATCGGCTGTCTAACCGTACTGATGATCTGTGATACAGCTAAGCAGATCTCTCTCCGGATGACTATATATATATATATATATATATATATATACAAAGTCCAACCAATATATACAAATAAACTAAATATATACAAATATATACACCCACCCATAAAATTCACACCTATAACAAGTACATACATTATACATATATACATATATATACATAAGAATACGCACATCACCCACATAAACATTTATATAAAAAAAGAAATAAATATACATAAAGGAGAGAAAGAGAGAGAGAGGTTGAGAGAAAGAGAGAGAGGTCTCTCATTTCGTAAACGACAAATGAGGGTCAGCAGTGGATGGTGCCCTTCGTCTTACACCTATGCATGGTATTACTGTCCTCCATGCGCTTGTGTTGAACTATTAGCCATACGACATCCGATCAACCAGCACTAAGATTTGTTTAAAGTGGTCAGAAACTTGTGTGTCACTAAGTACATTCTTTTCCATAAAAAACAACATAGCCCATACACTTGCACTGTGTGCCATGCGTTAGGTATTTGTGATGATCGCCGGTAACATTATAATGGAATTTGACTTTTACGGGGCTTTAAATACATTTAGTAGTACATGGTGGAACAAGAAAAAATATATATGAAGGTTTTTATGCCAGAATTTGTCGTCTCTGGTACGAGGGCTGGTGGCTTTGGAACGCCCACGATAACTTTCCTCCGTTAGTAATGACATATAAGCTGTATCTCTATATTCCCCAAGACTTCAAGTAATAAATTTACACCGGTTGCAGTTTATGTCATACCCAGGGCAATATAAAACAAATATTATGCTAAGCTAAGCGGGATTTTAGTCTTTCTTCTATTAAAGTCGTTTATGTTAATGAATAATATATATATATAAATGTAATGAAGGTGAATAGTAATGACGGTATACAAATCAAACATCGACCGTGCATAGCATATTGATATCATATATGGTCAGGCTCCCCTGCTGTTCATCTCAGTGTTCTCGACAGACTCCAAAGAAGAATCTGTAATGTGATAAGTCCCGACTTGGCAGCTAGACTCCAGCCACTTTCTCACCGACGGGATATGGCTTCCCTCTGTCTATTCTACAAATATTTACATGGTTTCTGCTCCGACGAACTTAAGTCACTGGTGCCCCCGCCACGAGAATTTACGCGTGTAACCAAACCGGCAACAACGTCCTACTCATTCACAGTTAGATCTACCAAATGCAGGCGACAATTCTACTACATCAGCTTCTTTTCTCGTACATCCCGCCAGTGGAACTGTCTTTCATATTCTTGCTTTCCTGAAGGCTACAATCTCTAAGAATTTAAATGCAAAATTTAAAATTCCCATCTCTTATCCATTGAGCTCCAGCCCTTTCTACATCACCCTGTGTATCTTTTTTTTCTTTCCTTTCTACCTTTGTAACGGTCTTCACTCCTATGTCCATATCCTTTTCTTGCCCTTTCTCTTTCACCTCCTGTAGCTGGTTCATCTTTGTCTTCACTCTCACCCTGTCTATGACTTTAACTTCAGTGGCGGTACTGCCTTGCTTGAGGTGAAATTAATATATATCATCTAACCCCTTCTACAGTTAATGATGTGTAGGGTAGTAACATTTTATGGGACAGGGTTGTTAGTCCTGCGCCCAACACTCAAATATGAAGGGCCGATGGACCATTCTTGGTGTTTTAGGTTTACAGCACCTGGTATTTCCCATTAAATTACAGATCAGGCTCGATGTTGCTTAACTTCGGCGATCGGGCGAGAGCTGGTGTACTTAGCACGATATAGCCGTAGTATGTATATATATATATATATATATATATATATATATATATATATATATATATACATATATATATATATATATAGTGTTGCACCTAAGTTGTTGAACTCGTAGGTTTATTAACATTTTGTTCATGCATTTGCTTTTATAAAGAGTTCTCGATATAAATGTAGAGCGTTATACTGGACAGTATATATATATATATATATATATATATATATATATATATATATATATATATGAGTAAGCTGTCTCATTAGGTGCTGTTTAGTTTGCTATACCTTTGTATTGAGTGTTTTTTGTTAGATGGTTACTCGTGTCAGGTTTTTCTTTTGGGCTTCGTGCTGATGTCGGTCTGAACACTTTTGAGTGATTTTCATACCCTAAGCTCTTTCTTTTTTTTTATAACCGTTTTTTTCCTTCGTTCGATAATTTTCGAGACGAGTATAATTATAATCACGTTTATATTTAAAAACAAACAAATATACTGTTTGGGCAGTGCCTTCATGGCTTTAAAATCTGTGATCATTTTCTGCGATCAAACACCAAAACTGACATTAATACAGCATTAATTTCAACAAAACAATACGTTGAAACGTTCATTAAACTTAAACACAGAGCTGTAATATTTCTGAATATGTTGTCATTGCTGTAAGGTCTTCTGATGAGTTAAATTAACTGTATATCTTGGCTGTATTTTCAGTCATAAGTATCTGCGTCGTTTCTTGACAAGATAGGGAAATTATAGTAAATCATCTAGGATATCAGGAAAGAAATTGTAGATCTACCAATGTGTGGCTCATACTGAATATAACACATTAATCATTTTGAACAACAGTGTGTCGGTGTTAAATTCATGGAATCATACTATCGTTATACCGTTCAGGAAGTAGGCTTGTTATTGTCTTAGGAGATAGACATCATTTGGTAAGAAAAACGATTATGTTAAAAAGTATTATAGTATTATATATTTTATTGGTATAATCTAAAAACTGTACTTTCAGGAAATTTTCCACTGTTCCAAATACTCAATAATAAAAATTCTGTTTGAAAATATACAATGAGACATAGATCTTATTTTTTTCTTGAAAATATTAATGAATTAAATATTCAACTCTTATGTATTTGTCTTGTTATAGTGGAACATCCAGCCATCTCCGAGAATAGAATGGTCTACTTTATAAAAGACGGTAACGAGCAGGACGACGAAAAAAGCTCTTAGGCATTCGCCTGACTGCTCTATGACACTGTCAGCTCTCTGCTTCCGAGCAGAGAGCACAAACCCAGTCGTGGTTCCGCCGAAGGGTAGATCCACGACTGGGGAAAGATAGACAGAGATTTTTTGGCCCGGCTATATGGCCGGGAATACCCACTATAAAATGACCATGTGTCACATCTGGCCTTGCGTGGGATGGCTAGTAAATACAAAAGCTTTTAGGCATTCGCCTGACTGCTCTATGACACTGTCAGCTCTAGCACAAACCCAGTCGTGGTTCCGCCGAAGGGTAGATCCACGACTGGGGAAAGATAGACAGAGATTTTTTGGTCCGGCTATATGGCCGGGAATACCCACTATAAAATGACCATGTGTCACATCTGGCCTTGCGTGGGATGGCTAGTAAATACAAAAGCTTTTAGGCATTCGCCTGACTGCTCTATGACACTGTCAGCTCTAGCACAAACCCAGTCGTGGTTCCACCGAAAGGTAGATCCACGACTGGGGAAAAATAGACAGAGATTTTTTGGTCCGGCTATATGGCCGGGAATACCCACTATAAAATGACCATGGGTCACATCTGGCCTTGCGTGGGAAGGCTAGTAAATACGGAAAAGGTCTTAGGTGAAGGCATTTACTTTTCGATAGTCGATTTCGTTCCAACCCGTGGCTTGCCTATATGTGTATTATTGTTAATTGTACCTTAGTACAGTAAATCTGTATTTCTTATTCCTGGTGTGGAGTTCTATTCTTCAACTGATCATTTTATACTGTATTCCATTTCTGGATATGTCATGTCTATACTTCTGATGTGAGGTAGTTTTTACATTGAACACTTGTCCTCATGTTTATTAATATGTTTACATTTCAGCCGTTATGCGGTTTGGCCTTCTACAGATCCTATAGATTCTTCTCTTCAGAATCCATCTTGTATATTCTTCCATCTTGTATATCCTCCCATGCATCGAGTATTGCTAATAACTGGTCTTATTCTCTTACTATATATCTCGACATTCTTGCCAAAATTTAAAGAAAGGTTTGTATTGTCATCGATCCTGACCTGGTTTTTCAACCTTCTCTTAGACGTGGTGTGCTTTCCCATTACCTTCTCTACAAATATTTTCACACTAATTGATCTGATTATTTCTCTTCCCTGGTGCTTCGACTGCGTGAATTTCATCGTACTACAAGTGCTAGGGGCTCAAGTCTATCAAGATATTCCTGGCTCTTATAGCTCTTAAAATATTTAGTGTTGTTATTTCTTCCAAAACCTACTTTGCCATCAATTTGCTTAAATATGACTTGCCCTGTTTTTATCTCTCTCCATCTATCCGCCCTATGATTATCAGGTTCTCGAAAATCTCCTTGCATAACATGTTTTTAATTACCGTTACATTTTATCGGTTTCACTGTAAAAGGGTGGGACCTAGTTGATAATCTAGTATCTCGTGGAAATTCGTATCTAGGGGGCACCAGTGATCTAAGTTCATCGGAGCAGAAGCCGCGAAAGTATTTATAGAAGAGGCACAGGGAAGTCACATCACGCCGGTGAGAGTGTTACTGCAGCCGGACTGCCAAGTCGGTATCGATCACATTATAGATTCTCCGTTGTATTTTGTCAAGAACCCAGAGGAGAATAGCAGGGGCACCCGACCAGATGTGGCAGCAGTATTCAATACACGGATGAATGGTAGATTTATATATGTGCAGGATAGATTCAAACGGGAACCGACTTTCATAGCAGCGGATTTAGCAATGGATTCGATATAGTTTTTCCACTTGAGGTCCGCTGAGAGTGTGAGGCCGAGGAAGTGTAGTATTTTACTGTTCAATTTTTTGTTTTCCATTCTCTCTAAAACTTCGACAGTTTTCATATGTTCAGTCAGTGGAATCCTCAGTATCCTTCTATAGAAACACATTTCTGTTGCTTTGAGTCTCTATTTCATCATTGAGAAGATTGTCTAGAATTCGCTGTCAAAATGGGAATTAGCTTCCCTATAATTTAGAGTGACTTTTTACACTAATCACATAGTTTTTCCATAGACTTGAGTAGAATTCTGCGGTTTTAATGTAGAAAAAACTTTCGACGAATACTTTAATCTGCTCTTTTTTGCTTTGATGAAAAAAGTTAATAAACAGTTAGGACAAAGTCATGTGCATATCGTTGAAGACGAACAGGCCAAAATAATTTCAAATTCATTTTCGCTATTATCTTGCTCTGTAGAACGTTTCTGAGACCACTTTACAAACTGATGAGTGTTATCTGTATTTACAGCATTTACAGATGTTTTTCAGCGTCTAAGCGTATTAGGGTGCATGTAGTGTTTCAAACCTTTTTAATAACTCTAAATGAATAATTCCCCTTTATGCAAAATTAGAACTTTATTTCAGGAAGCTTGGATTTTGAAGTCCTTTCTGGAGGTGTATAACTTTAAATTCAGTGCCGTTTGCGTTGAACATTGTCGGAAGTGAATCTTTTAAGTCTTAACTGAAAAAGAAATTTAATACCATGTATAAAAAATCTGAGTAAGGGAGGAACTTATTTTAACAATACCATACGGACGCTTTGTGGTTTTGAGGATGAATGATTGTATGCATGTTTTAAGTTCACACAAATATCCGGAAATACATTCGAAAGTAGTTAGTCATACGGTCTATGGGCGAGGCACTTCCGGTTGTGTGAGAGCATTGGATGCAAAGATGGTAGCAAAATACGAATGGAATGAGAGTATATGAATGGCTAAAAATAAATTCAGGCAGTCCACACACAGATACTTAAACACGAAAAATAAAATTCAGAAAACGACAAAGAAAAGAAACGCTATAATTATTAGCAGATTTTAGTGTAGTGCAAATATCTATATGCTATATCTAGCATAATGTACCATAGGCTTATAATTTGATAAACTTATTTGAATGCATACGTATGAAAATGAAATACAAATGCAAATAAGTATATATATATACTACTGGCCATAATTATTAGGCCACCCCAGTTAAAAGAAAATGATGTATTTCATACTATTTTTAGTAATTTTTGCCAAGTGGATAATTCTAAATGAAAATAAAGTGGTTCTTTTGTCATTATTACTTTGCAAAATTTTACAAGGCAGCCAGGAAGCGTTTGTTTTGACCAGCTAACAAGAAGCTAGCAAGAGGAAGAGAACACAAAAACTGGACACAAAAACAATTATTGTACAGTATTAAAAAATGAACCATTCTATTTTCATTTAGAATTATCCACTTGGCAATAAATACTAAAAATAGTATGAAATACATCATTTCTTTTTAAAGCTGGGGTGGCCTAAAAATTATGCACAAACACACACACACACACACAAATACTGATGAGCTGTGATACAGCGAAGCATATGCCTGCGGATGACTATATATATTAATAAGTGGAGGTAGAAATTAACTTCATATTAGTTGCCACTTCAACACCCGAAGAAGGCCGGAGCATACCCCGACCGAAACGCCGAACAAATGGGGACAGTATTTCGAATAATGTGAATAATAAAATATATATATATATATGAGAGAGAGAGAAAGAAACAGATAAGTCAAAGGAAAAACTGGTTGAAACGTTTTGTTCACTGAAGAACATTATCAGAAGAAGAATGATTCGGTTAATTTTTTTTTCCTTTCGCTTTTATCCATATTGTCCCATTACAGATATACTCTCTCTCTCTTTCTCTCTCCTTCTCTCTCTCTCTCTCTCTATATATATATATATTTATAAATGGAACTTTGTCTCTGTGTGTGTGTCAGTTACCTATAGACTCCGAAACGGCTGAACCGATTTTTTTGAAAATTTACGCAGTCGTACTACAAGCGTCTGCAAGTGTTCTTAGCTAGGTTTTGTGTCGAGGTACCATCGATAAATATTGAAAATCGATAATCGAAAAAATCGGGTTATAGAAGGAGTGGTCCGATTTTAATCAAATTTTATACACTCATAGAAAAAGACATAAGAAACGATATTCAGAAGTTTCAAGGTTGCAGTTCTTAAAATAGTGCAGGAAATTTGATATGGATACCAGGAAATTAAAATTTGACGTACATCCATTCATTTTTCTTTCAGTCTCGGTTTCGCTTTAACTGGAAAGAACTATTGCTTTTTAGTCTTTCGTGCCAACGTCCAAAGTGTCTGAGCTCCAGGACTATGGATTAGTTTTAAAGCTTCCGTTATACCCGAGCAACGCCGGGCTATACTGCTAGTATATATATATATATATATATATATATATATATATATATATATATATATATACAAAACCGGAATAAGTAGATACTTTATGACAAAAGGATCATCCTCTAATTGTATTACGTACTATACATTTTCGAAGGAGATATATAATATCAATATGAAATAAAACATAAATGGGGAGACTTAATAGGTCATTCTCACTTATACACTCACCTTCTAAGTCAAGTGTTTGTGTAGTTTCCTCTTGAGTAATCAAAAGAAAAGTGTGTGTTCATGTAAGTATTACTTATAGCCAAGTATTTCGCTTCTAATTGCTATGTAAATTTGTTTTAAGTTATAGGTAAATACCTTAAGTCACCAAGCGATGAATGATTAGTAATATGAAAAAAAAAACACATCAGAGAATATCAATTTCATTTGATTATATATATATGTATATCGGCCTGAATAATATTAATTTATAATCTCCATTAAAATAACGTTTAAACAAATAAATTGAACATATATCAGTATTAATTTCTGTTTTGTAAAATAAATTTGGATACGAAAGCATTTGGATAGAAAAACCAACTCGATATGAATACTAAAAAAAATCAGGAAATTGTGTTTACAAGGTTTAATTCGGTTTGTGTAAATGCATATTCCTTCGTTTTTTAACTGTCAAAATACACGACAGATCAATGAACAGTTTCTTTTAAACGTTAGTGTCGCAGGTTCAAATCCCACATGAAGGACGCACGTTTATCTTAAAAGAATTATCGATAATTATTCAGTTCAGTAGATATGTATAAATATACCGTTTAATTATAAAATAAAAGCAAATAAAAAATATTATCTATTCGCTTACAAATATTCTTTCTAAATAATTTTTAAACATATATAAATATTATTTTATGGCAAGCAATGCGTTAATACCATTAGTACGCAGGGTGTTACAGAGAGCAAAATTTAGCGATAAGTTTGTTATATTGATGAAAGGAAAAAAGAAGAATGCCATTTAAGAAGATATGCATAAGATGGCAATTGATGTTGAATTTAACTCTCTTATGCATATCAGTGGCGGCACCACCTTGCTGGGGGTGATATATATATATATATATATATATATATATATATATATATATATAGATATATAAGAGTGTATACATATTACATGTGTATATATTTGTGCGTATATATATATATATGTATGTATGTACATACGTGTATATGAGAGTATATATATATACACACACACATATATATATGTGTGTATGTTTTTGTATATATTAGCGGAATTATGTTTGCATATATCTAGATATATGTGTGTGTGTGTATATATATATATATACACATATATGTATATATGTGTGTTTGTATATATATATACATATATGTATATATGCGTGTTTGTATATATATATATATATATATATATATATATATATATATATACACACACACACATATAGATATATATTTTTTTAAATCATTTACCCCGAGCAAGGCAGAAATGCAACTGGTGAGCGGGGAGGGGGGGGCTACATAATTGTAAAGAGATTAATTAGAAAAGTGTGAGGAATACAAACTAGTTAGAAAGGAGCAATAGAAAGCTGAGAATGCAGGTGCGATGACAGATACATAGGTGGAAAGAAAGGAAAGGATATACGGGAGTGGGGAGAGAGCTAGAGTCCAGTGGTTAATAAATGAGTATTGACATAGCATATAAATTTCTGGAGGTTGTAGCCGTCAGGAAAGCAAGAATATAGGAGCGAGTTCCACAGGCCGGAAGTGCGAGAGAAGAAGTTGCAGGAGTAGAATTGTCGTCTGCATTTGGCTAACCTGACTGTGAATGGGTGGGACCCAGTTGCCAGTTTGTTTGCACGAGTAAACACCTGTTGAGGAGGCACCAGTGACTTAAGCTCGTCCGAGCAGAAGCCATGAAAGTATTTATAGAACAGACAAATGGAGGCTACATTTCGACGGTGGGGAAGTGGCTGCAGTACATATCACATTACAGACTCTTCTTTGGAGCCTGTCGAGAACATTGAGGAGAACGTCAGGGGTGCCTGACCATAAATAGCAGTAGTACTCCATTCCCGGAGGATGGATTCAGGCGGAACAAACATACTGGGTCGACATAGTTACCCAACATTCTTAGCAGTAGATTTAGGTATGGATTCGATACAGCGGTTCCATTTGAGGTCTGAAGAGAGGGTAAAGCCGAGGAAGCGTAGTGTATTGCTCTCAGCGAGAATCGCTTGGTCCATGCTTATGGGAGACAGGAGAGGTTGCCTGTGATGGTTGACAGACAACAGCTTGGTCTTAGACGCATTGAAGATGACAAGCCACTTCTTGCCCCAAATCACCACAGAGTGTAGATCCCGTTCAACGGCAGCATCGAGATTATGTCTGTCCACCACGACAGGTTTCTTACTGGTGCGGGAGTATATGTGGTGTCATCTGCGTTGATGCCTACTTGGGACTTGATCTCATCTGGGAGGTCGTTGATGACAAATGAGGAAATGTGTGTATATATATATATATATATATATATATATATATATATATATATATATATATACACACACACCCATATATATATATATATATATATATATATACACATATATATATGTGTGTGTTTTTGTATATATATATATACACATATATATGTGTGTTTTTGTATATATATATATACACATATATATGTGTGTGTGTTTGTATATATATATACATATATGTATATATGTGTGTTTATATATGTGTATATCTATATATATGTATATATATGTGTTTATATATGTATATATATGTACATATATGTATATATGTGTCTGTTTATATATGTATATATACATATATGTATATGTGTGTGTTTATATACGTATATATATACATATATGTATATATGTGTTTAGATATATATATATATATACATATATGTATATATGTGTGTCTGTATGTATCTATATATATACATATAATATATATGTGTGTTTATATATATATATATATATACATATGTTTATATGTGTGTTTGTATATATATATATATATATATATATATATGATTGTTATTTCAAATGTAAAACATACACCTGTTTAATGCCAGTTTTAGATAATTACCAAATTTAATGTTAAATTAATCTGATTTACACAAGTATTACTTTTTATATCATGAAATTTAGACTAACCTGTTACTTAATCACGTAATGTTCTTTCTCATTTTTTCCGTATGATGTGACCATTGGCAACGGACAGATGCCAGATAAGCGTACTGTCTCTGATGATCACAAGTAACATGTTTGTCCAAATCGTTCCCCTAAAAAAATATAACAAGCCCAAAAACACAAGTATTTTAATGTACACACCGAAATTACCATACAAATAAGAACTTCAAATACATAAAATAAAAAATTTAAAATTATTTTAAAAATACGAATTCTCGATGATTAATATTAAACTTTTCAGTAAAATAAGTAAATATAATCTTCACTCAATGGCATCTCTTAATCTTAACACCTATTTGATATTATTTTTAAATATTTTTGAAAATTTATAATTTTTTACAATTTAAACAAACGAAAACATTTCTTTCAAAATTCGATTATTACTCGAAAAAAAATTCTTCAGGTTATAATGGCCGTAATGAATATTATTTTTAAAAGCAATTAATAGCTTTTCTAATGTAATACTGTCATAGTTTTATTGCATGTTTTATTTTACTACTGGAAGAAGTTTTTCAGAAAAGGGCCAAATGTCTGAATAATATTATAATTGATTTACATTCCTGAAGTCCTGTGTTTTATCAATGTAATCAATTTTACGTAATAAATTTAATTACTTGAAATCTCATGAATTTACGTGAAGTTGTGTAACAGCTGTTAAAAAATATTTTCAAAGATATTTTTAAAGTAATGATTTCAAACATAATTTCATTCATTTCTGAATAAGACCCGAAACTTACATAAAAATCTAAGAATTGTTTGATGGTTGCAAGAAATTTCGAATTAACGAGTAACGTAATATTACATTTTCCAGTGGAAATTTTCATAAAGATTTTGTTACCCGCTAATGAAAACAAGATTATGAACGTGTTAGAAAGGATTAAAACATATTTAAAAGATAATTTATAATACTTTGATCTTTACTCTTAATAATAACAAATATCTTGATGTAAAAAGTTCGTTTTTATTAAGTTTGTGGGCTTTTTTTTCGTAATATGCTGTTTTTCAGTGATTTAGCGGATATACCTAAAAGAGAGATTGTTAAAAATGTTTTTTAAAAAATCTAAGTTTATTTTTCTTCGTTTTCCTGTTATATTTTCCCTGATGACAATGTAATTAGCACCTGTTGTATTATTTATTTCTAATTTATTCATTTCAACATGAAAAAAATCGATATTTCTTCTCCAGAGAAAGAAATATTATGATCTTATTCGGGGGAAAAACATCAATGGTTTAAAATTATAAAAATATTATTTTAACGAAAGTTTACAAAATTAAAGAAACTTAGTACCTAATCACATACATAGCTCCTTCTTTTATGTGCTCTGTCCTTTCAGGAAGAAGGTGATCATGATTCTCCCGTCTCCCTATCCCTGGAGGCTCTTAATATGTTTTCTCCTGTTCCACCGTTCAGTCATCCACCTAATCAGGCCCTTCAAATATGTTATCCGCTGCCTTCCTCTGTCTATTTTTCCTTCTATCTGGCCTGTCATTATCCGGTTCTCCAAGCCCTCCTTCTTCATTGCAGGTCCCAGGATTTTCAGTTATCTCTTCCTGATGCTCACTATGACTGAGTTGTTGTTATTATTATTATTATGTTATTTTTCATCATATTTAAATTTCTGCTTTGGTCTCACTACCAACCAAGTCTGCGGGGAGACCTAAGGCAGGTAGTGGCGTGTTGTTATGGCTCCATTTCATGTTTTTCTATCTTCCCTATCATCTCCAGCATTACATAGATAAAGTTTTCCTTAGTGTGTGGGCTGTACTTAATAAGACAATTTTTGTATATCTCTTAAGCTGGGGTTTCCAGGGATTCTTTCAATGTGTTGTTTTGTTCCATTTTTTATCATTCCAAGTGCACCTACTATCACTGGCACAACTCTTGTTTTCAATTTCCACATTTTTCCTATTTCAATTTCCAGGTCTTTATATTTTGACAGTTTTTCAAATTCCTTGATTGCTATATTACAATCCGCTGGACAAGCCATATCAATTAATAGGCAAGTTTTCTCCTTCTGGTTTTTAACAATAATGCCTGGCCTGTTTGCTTCAATTTTTCTGTCTGTGTAGATGGTGTAATCCCATAGAATGGTTACATCTTCTATTTCTGTAACCGGTGCTGGGTCATGTTCATACCAGTGTTTGCCTACAGCTTTTCCATAATGTTTGCATATTGCCCAATGTAAATATTGCCCAACTCTATCGTGGCGATTTTTATATTCGTTTGGGGCAAGCACAGAACAGCCTGAGATTAGGTGGTCTATTGTTTCTTGGTGTTTATCACAAAACCTGCATTTTGGATCCATATTATTATGCATAATATTTGCCTGAAAGTTTCTCGTGAAAAGACTTTGGTCTTGTGCTGCAAGAATAAAGCCTTCAGTTTCGGACTTTAATCCAGATGCACGTAACCATCGATGAGTATTAACTTTGTCAACATTGGATTTATTGGCACGTACTGGATATTGGCCATGCAGAGGTTTGTCTTGCCAGCGCTGTTTCATTTGTTCAAGAGCTTTATCTTTGGCTTTCATTTTCATATTCTTTGCCGCAATTGTCGGCTCTTGGCTTCCGTTCTGCTTTTCTACAGAATCTACTAACTGTAAATCTTGTTTGAATTTACTGCCTTCTTTTATTATTGAATATTTTTTCTTTCTTTCTTCATGTTGCCTTACTAATTGTAACATCCAATCCTTTGTTGTTTCTATGTATGTTAGTAAGCCAATAGTTGTTGTCTTGTATGACAATTCCAGCTGAATAAGACCTCTTCCACCTTCTTTACGGGGTATGTATAGACGGTCTACATCAGCCTTTGGATGATGCATCTTATGCTTAGAAAGAAGCTTTCTTGTTTTAGCATCCATTCGCCTGATGTCGTTTAGAGTCCACTTTAAGATGTTAAAGCTATTATTATTATTATTATTATTATTATTATTATTACTATATCTCACATACATATACAATGATTATTTATGTGAAAGACTGTTAAGTAAAAATGAAAACCGAAAACAGTAAAAAGAAGAAACTTAATTTTCTTTAGTATATTAAGCGTTCATTTAGAAAGACGAAACTGGCCACAGTTTGCTCATGACGCATGTAGACATCCTATTTAGCGGCTGCAAGGGTTAGAAAGTATTCAAACCTGTTCTCTCAGAAGTTTAAATATACGTATATCTGCTTAAGTCTATCTAATAAAAGTATTTCTTCTAGCAGGTTTCGAATCCAAAATTTCGCGAGAAACTAACTGTTGAATCCGACTTGCTTTAGACGGCTCAGCCACGCATGACTTACAATCAAGTAAAATTCAGTAAAACTATTAACGAAATGTACATAATTTTTTTTTGCAGACCCCTCGAAAGCAATGTTTTCATAAGTTGTTTTCCTACTCGAATAATAAACTAATTTCAACCAAATATATGTCGTAATAATAAATTACCTGGCTAATGAATAATACGCGCGCGCACACACACACACACACACACACAGAGACATATATATATATATATATATATTAATCATATCACCCCAAGAAAAGCAGTTTACTGCCACTGGTTAACAGAGAGTTACATAGGAGCAAAGTTATGTGAAAGAGGGACAGGTTATAGGAGGTGTCAGGAAGTGGATAAGAGGAGGATGAGGATAGCGATGAGAGTTGAGTGGACGGAGAAATAAGCATGAGAGAGAGGCTGTAAATCAGTGAGGTAGGGGATGACTATTGAATTTACATTTAAATTCTTTGAGATTGTAGCTGACAAGGAAGCAATTAAACGGAACGGAATCTCACAGGCGAGAAGTGCGAGAAAAGAAGCTGTAGGAGTAGAAATTGCGTTTACATTTCATTGGTTTCACAGTAAAAAGGTGGGACCTAGTTGCTAATCATTTCGCTCGAATAAATTCATACATAGCGGGCATTTGTGAGCTAAGTTCATCGGAGCAGAAGCCGTGAAAATAATTGTGTAAGGGACACAGGGAAACCACATTTCGCTGGTAAGAAAGTGACTATATCTGAGCTGCTAAGTGGGGATCGATTACATTACAGATTTTCCAATTGATTTTATCAAGGATTTCAAGGTGTATCGCAGGGGCACCCAACCAGGTGTGGCAGCATTATTCAATGCATGGGTAGATTTATATATGAGCAGGATGGTTTCAAACGCGAAATACTTCCTGGCTCTACACAGAGAACCGACTTTCTTAGCAGCGGGTTTAGCTATGGGTTCGATGTAGTCATTCCACTTGAAGTTTGTTGTGAGAGTTAAAACGAGGAGGCGCAGTGTTACTCTTTCAGGGATAGTAACCTTATCCATACTAATGGGAAGCGGGGGCGATTGTCTGTGATGGTTAATAGACAGCAGCTTCGTTTTGGATGCTTTTGAAGAGATTGGAGGTTATTTTCAGGCTCAGCATCAAGGTTTGCTTTGTCAGACTCAGCAGACTTTTGATCTGGGCGAAAGTCAACTGTATTGTCGTCAATGTATATGCTTACTTGGGATCTTATGACATCGGGGATATCGTTAATGGAGATCAGGAAAAGCGTAGGACCTAGAATAGAGCCTTGAGGGACACTTGCGTTCGTATGATAGTATCGGGAGGCATGTTTGTTATATTATGTGTTTAATTCTGTCAATGTTTAGCGCCAAGATTGTTGGTTGTTGTGTTTTTTTTTTGTTTTTTTTTTTAGTAGTTTTACTGAAAATTTCTTTTGAGAAACAGGTTTTTATCGTAAATTATCTGAGTGGTGATATAGCGTGGGCCGGATTAATACAAAGAATGTGTCACTTTAACCGAGCAGGTTAATCTGACAAATTATTTACTCACAGCATACATATATATGTGTGTTTGTTTAGGCAACAATCTCGCTTTTATTCAAGTTTGATTATAACTGACAGACAAGGTGCTGTGGTTAAGTTTGATATATATTTTTTCATGACATCTTCATGTAATTTGGGTGTGGTTACAGGAGAAATCGTGCTAAGAGACACCAGTGATAGGGAGACGTGGAAGACCATGATCGCCTACATTCTGAAGGGAGATGGCACTGGAGAGCTAATGAAAATAATTGTCAGTGAAGTTCTTATGAGAGTACTTTCACATGTAAAATCGAGAAAGAGCCAAACCAAGGCAAAATCATTCAGATGACAGAAACTGCGATCCCTATGACCTGCCCAATGGCCACCTCGACTTGGTGTAATGGTTAAAAAGTATTGAGTTCTATTCTCACTGGGTACCTTATACTTTCTGCCTTGTGCAACGTCTAAGCAGCGCTTAGTAATTCAAACCTATAACCTACTGAATATGATGAACAAGAATATTGGACGGCAGAAGAATCAATGGAATCCATGCGACCTGTATATATATATATATATATATATATATATATATACAAAAGAGAGAGACAGGGAAGAAAAATGCGAGAGGTCCTGATTGTTTTGTTTCAGTTGTGGAATTATTGTTGCTATTGTTATAATTATTAATTGCTTTTTGTATGATATTAAGTGTCCATAATGGTATCTGTGTCGCTACACGTGTTTCGAGTCTAAAGCTGAATCTCTTCTGGCGAATAAACTTGTGACTTCACATGTCGAGATCCGTTAGCTTTTCTGATCATCAAGGTAACATGTATAAATAGCTAAGTCAAGTGCTAAATACGTCAGAAATTTCATATGCGTGCGTGTTGTTTATTTGGTTTTTTGGGGGTTTTTTTTTCACATTTGCACTTTCAGTTTCTTCTGTTGCCTTCGTATATATATATATATATATATAAAGCTAACCACAGCCGAAATCAAAGAATCCACAATCTGACACCGCAGGTAATTTTGAGTTAATAAAATGAGTTTCGCCATGATTGCATACGGTTTTGAATTCAGTGAATTACTTCTATACGAATTACCAACAACGGCCAAAGATCTCAGGCTTTTGCAGTGAGAAGATTTGGATTTATGTAACGCTCTCAGATCGCATTTATTCTCGATTAATAACAATCGTAGAATAGCAGTCTATGAGTTGCAACTTAAAGCTTAAGTTCAAAGAAATACTACTGAAAATAATATGTTTCATCTACGATTCACAGAGAATGTGAAAATGCGACATTAAAAACCGAGCAAGCAAGGAATATTTTAAAAAGATATATATATATATATATATATATATATATATATATATATTAATCATTTCACCCCGAGCAAGGCGAAAACGCCACTGATGTGCAGGGGGTTACATAAATGTATAAAGATTAATTAGAAAAGAGTGAGGAGTACAAGCTAGTTAGAAAGGAACAATAGAAAGCTGAGAAAGCATGTGCGATGACAGATACATAGGTGGAGAGAAAGGGAAGGTTATACAGGGGAGGGGAGATTCTGAAAATTAAATGAAATACTCTGAGATAAAGACAGGTTTCTACAGAAGGTGGGTGAGAATTCTCGGGATAAAGACGAATAAGTATTGAAAAAGTATTAACGAAAATGTAAAATACAAGTTTTGTGAAAAGAAACTCCATTTTATGTATGCTGGAATCTCCCGTCTGTAATGTTTACAAGATGGGAGTGTCAATCCTAGATAAAAGAGGGAGTTACTTTTCTAACACCCTGCAGATAGTTGACATATATTGGATGCGTAATAAGGAAGGACTTGTAGAATTTGACATTCACAGTATACATGAAATTGACGATTGACAGAGGGAGGCAACGGAGGACTTATCTGATCAGTTTATGTAAATGGTTAATGAAACGGGAGAAATGGCAAAGCAATAAACGTAAATAAGTTCGACATGATCTAGGATTTTGTGGAGAGTCATAATCTCCTATATTCTAAATGAATCAGAAGAATATTTTTAATATGATTATGTAAGTCTTCTACTGAATATATTGATTTTTTTAGACGAAATATAATTCAGTTTGTGGCGAAACGAGAAAGACAACCATGAATTTTTCAAAACGTAGAATTATAAATTATTTTAGGCAAATTAAAAAGACTGCCCTTAGTCTTCAGTTTTTATAACTGTAGACAAATATAAAATTAAAGAAAAAAAGAAATAATTTGGCCTTTCATGAATTTAAACCTAGCTTCTTCTTTCCCCGTTCTCTCGAGTGCTGTATCTTTAATCAGCGCTCTGGCGTCAACAACATCCCAGGAGGGAATGGTGGGTTACATTAGCCAGAGTCACGAAGATACAAATAAATGTTGCAGCCTTTAGTCTCGAGGGAATTGTGGAATCATCCAGACCGATGTGCTTCCCTGGACGTTGGCCAATTACAATGCACAGATGCAAATAAGTGATCAGCCAAACGCATGCCAATGAATGTGTAATCAAGTGAAGATATTTGATGAGTATACATGGATGTGTATATAACACTGTTTCTTTCTCTCTACGGTTCATCTCTTCTTCTGATATATATATATATATATATATAATCTGTAGATTGGCTGAGGCGCAAGACTGCTTGACACAATGCAATGATTTCAGTTTTAATTATTCTTTCGAGATCCCTCTTTCTCACTCATATATACGTAATCGCTCTCGTTCGGCTGTGTCAGGTTGAAACTCCGGTTTCCGTCCAATCACTGAAGTAAAGCAACGATGAGATTTGTCAGTGGCTAGCTGGGTGACCACTTAGTAATATCAGGGAGAGTAAATTTGGTTGCACTTATGGAGTCATGGATAATTGTTTAAAATTATAAAATAAAATCCTATTTTCAGTTTCCGTTGGCTGCGTTATATTTACTAAAACACAAATTCCATTAGAAATTATACTAATACACCAGTCATCATCCAGCTAAGGATTAATTAGTGAGAAATGTATCACTAAATCTAAATTAAAAAAAACAAAAACAAACTATTTTTTTAAAATAGAATTTGAATATATTTTCTGATTTTAAATAACCTGTAAAGATTGGAGTAGTTGTAGAATATATATAATCACTAATTAAAATTAGATTGCGTACACCGAAATTTCTATGTTTCGAGATTTTTAACTCGTCATCAGGCAATGTTAGATGTTTGTTTTATATTTTTAATTCATAATTATATGATTATATTATTCTCTACAATATTTATTGTATCGAGCAATTTTTATAAACAAGTAAATGTCAGAGAAATCAAAATCGTAAAACCTTGGTTCTCCTTTACGGCTATATATATATATATATATATATATATATATATATATATGTGTGTGTGTGTGCGTGTGTGCATGTGTGTATGTGACTTTGATAGATAAACAGTGTTAAGACGAAAAAAATCACCCATCGTTTTTAGGTGCATTAGTATTAATATGTCCTATTTAATTCACACTCTAATAGGCGCTTTTCACTCTATATTCGCCTAAGGAAATCATTTTCATTTACTTGATTCCATGTAACCTACAATATATATATATATATATATATATATAGAGAGAGAGAGAGAGAGGGGAGAGAGTGAGAGAGAGAGAGAGAGCAAGTGAAACTAGAAATGGTAACACTAATCATTGCCTTGTTGATTAATGCATATTAATTAGACATCAAATTGTAAACACAGAAAATCTTTAAATGAGGTCTCTCTGTGTAAAAGTGATTTTATAGAAAAACTACATTTTTGACTCATCCAAAATTATACGAAAAATAAAAAAACGGCCCTAGTAATTGTACACACAGAACATTGTGCGATTTGCGTGTGACAATGATTACCTAATGATGTCCATCCAATTTTGCGGTTATTTTGAAAAATAACATTTCTGTCTGTCTATATTTCTGAGATGAGGTAGTATGTACAATATTTACATTATTCGGACTATTGTCCTCATTTTTACGACGTTTCAACTGTTGTACGCTCCGGCCTTTTTCAGGTGCTACGAATTGGCCCAGTGGATATAGACATTGGTTAGTTCCTCTGACAAAGAGTTGTGAGTTTACTAACATTCTACAGCATTGGTAAACAAGTAACTTGCAGGGTTAGAGGGAGATAACTCAGGATTTCTAAAAGAGGCATTACTACGCAAATAATGAGAATGATATACCCCAGTGATCGTAATAAAGGTTTCAGTTTGAAATTCGTAGCACCTGAAGACGGCCGGAGCGTATAAAGGCCGAAACGTCGTACAAATGGCAGATAAGAGGAGGACAATAGTCCGAATAATGTAAACACTGTAACATTTCTCTCTGGGATCTTTATCATATAAATCGTCAAACTTATCCTAAAAAAGAGATATCTGAAAGTTTAGAGAAGTAAGAACTGCCAGGTCTTAGATGTAGCTGAACGAAAAGAACTTTGGAAAAGAAATGGAAAAATTATTAGATAAACAAAAGTCGCTCACCAGTGAACCGAAAAATTATAAAACTTTAGAGAGTCTCTAATGCTGACGCACTTAGAACCGTTTTGGAAAAAGTAGCAATGCGACTAGATGTACGCCCGTATGACTTCAGCTTAGTATATGTAAGCTTTTTTATTTTTTTAATCATTTCACCCAGAGCAAGGCAGAAATGCCACGGATGTGCGGGGGGGGGGGGGGGCTACATAACTGTAAAAAAATTTAATTAGAAAAGAGTGAGTACAAACTAGTTAGAAAGGAGCAATAGAAAGCTGAGAATGCTGGTGCGATGACAGATACATAGGTGGAAAGAAAAGGAAGGATATACGGGGGTGGGGAGAGAGCTAGAGTCCAGTGGTTAATAGATGAATACTGACATTGCATTTAAATTTCTGGAGGTTGTAGCCGTCAGAAAAGCAAGAAGATGGGAGCGAGTTCCACAGGCAGGAATTGCGAGAGAAGAAGCTGCAGGAGTAGAATTGTCGTCTGCATTTGGCAAACCTGACTGTGAATGCGTGGAACCCAGTTGCCAGTCTGGTTGCACTAGTAAACACCTGTTGAGGAGGCACCAGTGACTTAAGTTAGTCCGAGCAGAAGTCATAAAGAAAAGAATATGCAAAAAATATTGCAAAAAACTACATTTATAATGGTGAAATAACAAGTAAAAACGTTATTTTCCGGACTAAGCCCCGTCGATTCATTTTTCATTCCACAATCAGTATATCGTTCTAAGCTCTTTGAGTGGACAGTAGAATACATTTATATAAGATGTTTTCTATATTTTCATGTACAGTGTTTATGTATTTTTACACCGTATGACCTACAGAAAAATGTAGGCATATATTTCAACGACTGTATCTTTTAGAAAAATCGTGATAATTTGAATAGGTTGACTTTATTTGACATAGTTAATTTTTTCTGAAGCAACCTGCAATTGTTCCATGAATCTGTTTTGTTTTATGTTCTTGTTTTATTTTTATTTTTTTAAGAAAAAGCCACGATATAGTAACTTGTGAGCAAACGGACATTGATACGAGAATGATTTCTTTCGTCCGTTGCGGTCGAGGACTCTGATGTTACTTTTTTCTTGTTTAGTTGATTTTGTTTAGGGGCATAGTAACCACTATGAGTGATTAAATGCCGAAATCTAAATCCTTTGCATATAATATTATGCTTTCCAATTCAGATACCTTTACTTTGTTTTATATTTACGTTTCTGTTTATAGTTATGTTTTGTAGGTAACGAAATTAATTGTTAGTAATTTTACCATGTAAATATATTGTTGAGATTTCTTTTAAGGTTAACTATTTGCAAACGAGTGGGCCCCTGCCGTCAACATGACGGAAAGAATTGATACCTATACGTCGTTTAAAATGACAGCACATACACACATATATAAATCTAATAATGAATATCTTGAATTAAGACAAGAGGAAATATAATCCACCCACTTTAGCGTGACTAGAAGGGGATATATATATATATATATATATATATATATATATGTGTGTGTGTGTGTGTGTGTGTGTGTGTGTGTGTGTGTGTGTGTGTGTGTGCGTGTGTGTGCGTGTACGCGCGTGGGTAATCTTCACTACTTGACTGCATAATGGCAGCAAGAAATAAAATACGGCTCTGTTAAAGAGTAAACACGCAGCAAGGGATTTTATAAATGGTAGTAAAGAGAATGAACTGAGTCGACACTGCCTCGCTATTTTCTCTCTTTATGGGCGTGACAGAAGGAATATATATATATAGAGAGAGAGAGAGATAGATAGATAGATAGATAGATAGATAGATAGATAGATAGATATGTTCACACAAATGAGTATACAGCGGTCTTTATTTTAGCAGGGAGAAAATTTGGGGTCCCTAGAAAATCCTTCCATACTGTGTCTCAAGGTGAAACTGGAAAGAACGGTATTCAAGAAGTGGTTCCACGCTCGTAAAAACTGACAGCATTCAGTTAAAAGGCTTTGGTACCACACGCAATGTATCGTACTATCCAATCTCGTTAAATATATTACGCAGTTTTCTCTCTGCTCTTTTTGCCATCAAATTGCCATCAAATTGCCCTGTGTGTGTTAATTCTCTAAATTTCCTCATTATGTTTCCAATAAAGTCCAAGGATTTCTTTTCTGTTTATTTTCTACTTCGTTCTTGCTCAAATATTCATATCTTTTGTAACTTAAATATAATCTAACGTCATAGGTGTAAGACTTACAGACACATTATGTTTAATACTGGTTCCAGCAAGATCACCGAAGCTGAACAACGTCAACTCTGCTCAGTATCTAGAAGGGGGAACTCTTGGGATTATGATGTGCAGTAAGATTGGATGTGCGTTTGGTGCAAATGGATAATGACTTGCAATTTCAAATTGAAAGGCTGAGTTCCAAGAATATTTCGGTTCCTTATATTCGCTTACGCGAAACAGTTATGAGGAAATAGTATAAATCCACCGCTTCCCCACCAGCTGTGAGTTAATTAGAATAATTTTTATCACTAAAACTATTGTTACCGTCACCGCCTTTTATTTTTTTTTACTAATCTCAAAATATGTTCTGACTTTAACGAATCAAACATACATGAAAAAAAAAATGAGGAGCATTCGCTGCTATTTAGGAGTATTGGTATTACATAATATTTCATCATTTGAATCTCTGCCTTCAACAATTCTTATTTGTATCTTTAAATTTAATTTTGATTCTTTTTTATATTATTATATCGCCCTAAGCAAGGTATTTTACTCTCACTGTTTTACAGGGAGTTACATAAAAGGAAAGTTATGTAAAAGAATAACAAGTTATAGGGAGCGGATTTAACTATGAATTCTATATAGTCATTCCGCTTGAGGTCTGTTGTAAGATGTTAAGCCAAGGAGACGCAGGGTTTTACTTTCAGTGAGACTAGCCTGATCCATACTAATGTAAGGAAGGAGCGATTGTCTGTGATGGTTAATAGATAGCGGCTTCGTTTTGGAGCATTAAAATTTCTTAACCCAGTCCGCCACGAATCAGAGGTACTTTTCAAGCTCGGCAGGGTGGTTTGTTTGATCAGCCTCACCAGATCTTTGATCGATGTTAAATACATGGGAAGCCTACTGACATAGGATGGAAATTGCTACGCTGAGCTCCGAAGACGCATTGAATTAGCCAATGATGCATTTCAAAAGCTAACTGAGAGGAAAGAGAATCTCATTGGAAACAACGAAGAGAGTGCTAGATTGCATTATGATGTTTGTCGTTCTGCATGAATGTTGGACATATCCTTAAGGATGAAGGAGGGGCTTGAGGCAGCATAAATGTGAAAAGGGATGCTGAGGATACCAAAAACAGAGCACGGGACACGAAGTGCTGGAGAGGATGTAAAAGAGGAGAAAACTCGTACATAAAGAAGAGACAGATGAGGAAGGAGGGCAGAGAATTTCATAATCACAGGACAGATAAAGGAAAAGAAAGACAAGGGAAATCAGTATGGAAAATAATTTATAGCCCTGAGCAAATGAATGGCAGAGCGAGTTTTGGGACGAATTACTTTGAAAGCGACAAGAAACAGATCCAAGTGCAAGTCCATGATCGCCTATGTCCTGAAGGGACATGGCACATCAAGAATAATGGGGTTATTAAATAAATCACTTTCAGTGTGATATTTCAATGAGCAAATGCTGGAAAATTTTCTCTGTCTATAAATTATTTTATTGTATTTGTTCATAAATGATAGAATTTTTTATTTTTTCTGAGAAATATAAATTTACGCTAAGAGTTTCATTTTTTCTATTTATTTTAATAATTACTTTCATTTATATTCGAACATGAGTTAAATGTAGCAGTCAATTTTCATTCAATATATATATATATATATATATATATATAATTCAACGTTATTGATATTGGTACGGCAATAATTTTAATCTCTCATGAATGCATTTAATTAAATATTCACAGCCATTTTGAATAAATTTTGCAATTCCAAATTAAATTACAAGAAGCATATTATATATCCAGTAATCATTGTTTATAGATAATGCGTCAAGCCTTTGTTATTTAGTGCGTTTTAGCGCGGGAAATGAGACTTGTGTATCATGTTCAAATTGCAGCCATGACCATTGTATTCACACCAATATCATTAGAAGGTAACAAGCCATCTTATCTATGAATACTGTCATGTTAACTGTTCTGATCTATTTAATACTTTGGTTCCCAGACATTATGAATTTAAGCGAATATTAGAGTTGCGTTAAGGTCACACTTTTACATGAGAAACTGCTCGATGTAACCATGTGCTAATCGTTTTTTCACGTGTGTGGAATTCTCTACCGTTGTGCATCCTAGTGGATTTTACGTTTGACATTGATCTTTAAAAAAATTAGTCTTTTGTATTTTTAATTTTTGCTTTTAATTGATTTCTCTCATTTAAAATGCCTTATTTTATCATATTCTCTAACAGTTAGTCACATCTTACGTCTTCGTCGTTTTGAACTTGAGTTTTGTTTAACGGCATTAAACAGAGGCATGAACCTCTGTGGGTTATTTAATGCCAAAAAGGTGGAATTTTAAGTTTTTTTTATAATGTTCGGTTATAGTGAGATGGTTGAATTAGTTAGATTTTAATAAACATTTTTTGTCTTTATTCATTTTTATTATAAAAAATTGAAAATGTCTTCTAAATTTGTATTCAAAAATATTTTGCTGAGAATAATTTTTTTCCTTCGATAAAGGTGTTATGGTAATGCTTTTTTTTCTTTAAAATGTATTGTTGGTAATATTTTTCCATCAAAAACGTATATATTTCTATAAAAGTGTATTTTTATACTTTCATAGTGTTTTGACTTCAGTTTGGGGGTTAACTATTTGCACATAGCTGGGACTCTAACAGGTGCTACCACTCCGGGTCAGAGTGAATCTAAAAACAACAGCGATTCAGAGGTGGTTCCATGCTCCTCACAACCTCCCAATCAGTGGCCTTGCTGCAAGATGCAGCTTACGGTCATACCCAGGACCTTCTCGTCATTTTATTGCCTTGTTGGGATGGAAAAGAATCGCCTGTGCCCAAACCCTCAGCTAGCAAACAGGGATTTCTGGCTTTGGCAGGTAATTAGTCCATGAAAGACAACTACAAATGCCGACTGCGTTTGTCGTGACAATTAGAGGTCTATTTATTTTGTTTTTCAGGAGTTTAGCAAAAATTATACTTCCTTGTTAAAGTCTTATCTGAATTTTCTTTTAGCAGTGAAACTCTTTTTAAAAACTAACAGGCATGTATCAGCAAAAGAATCATAATAATCAAAATAAAATTAGAACAGAATACTCAGACGAGCATCTAACATGGTGGGATGGTCGAATGCGCCAAAAACAATTTTAGTGACTAATTCAAATTCTAATGCAAGAGGATGTGTAAGAATATTAGTGAAAGAAAGGCCCGGTTCACACTCCAACTACGTCTATTGAACAGGTGTAGAGGCTCATCCATTATTCCCTGTTTAGGACGTGGTGCCCAGCTTTATTTTTTCCAATCTTTTCACTTTTCTTTTCCTTTATTTCTTATTTTTTTTCAATTGGAGTAGCTAGACTAAACTATCGCCCGGTTCACACTCCACCCACGTCTATTGAACAGGTGAAGATGCTCATCCGTTGTTCCCTGTTTCTGATGTGGTTTCCGGCTTTATCTTTTCCAATATTTCACTTTCCTTTTCTTTCTGATTTTTTTTTCAATTGGAGTAGATAGACTAAACAATCGCCCTGTTCACACTCAATCCACGTCTATTGAACAGGTGAAGAGGCTCATCCGTTGTTCCCTGTTTCTGATGTGATTTCCGGCTTTATCTTTTCCAATATTTCACTTTTCTTTTCTTTCTGATTTTTTTTTCAATTGGACTAGATAGACTAAACTAACGCCTTGTTCACACTCCATCCACGTCTATTGAACAGGTGTAGAGGCTCATCCCTTGTTTCCTGTTTAGGATGCAGTTTCTGCCTTTCTCTTTTCCAATCTTTTCACTCTTGCGTAGCCCCCTGCACATCAGTGGCGTTACCGTCTTGCTCGGGGTGATATGTTTTTAAAAAAATACTGAAGTTCTCAGACGAGCATCTAACATGCTGGGATGGTCGAATGCGCCAAAAACAATTTTAGTGACTAATTCAAGTTCTAATGCGAGAGGATGTGTAAGAATATTAGTGAAAGAAAGAAACTATGCTAGACACTCCATAAAACGGTAACATTTGGTGGTGGTTTTGTAGGTAAAGCAAAGGGGGTTGAAAAATGAAAGAGTTGATGAAAGCCTAAACTGCGAAAATTAAATTACTATATATACATTATAGTATTTTGTCAGACTATGAAAATACGATGCTCGTTAATATGCCTCACGTGTAACATAAAGGTGAAGTTGTTCATCTTTTAGAAGACTGACCGGCACAGGAATCAGATGTCAAAATAATTAAACTATTCTGTTGGGAAATAAAGAAACAAGTTCTCCGAGGAAAACTCTGTACTGCGAAGAAAGGGAAACGTTCCCAATGCGTAAATCTGGGCATCTTTTCATTTAATGTCACATCGAAATGAAATGAAATGAAATGTTATTTGAGACAAAATAAGCAACTACAATTATCGACTTTAATATTTTGACACTTTGTAATTATTATTTTTTTTAAAAATCTACTTTTGTAGTTGATCGTCGCAACTGTCATTTTGTTCGGATTTTTGACCTCGCATGCAAATTAGCGATATTTTTAAAAGAACTAGAACCACGCATGCTCATTACCAAAATTGCAAATGGCGGTTCCGTCTGGAGAAGCAAGACACCGTAGCCTGTTAAACACGGGTAGGTCAGAATTTATTGGTCCTTTCATCAAAATACATTTTTTACTAAAAATAAAAAAAACAAACAATGGAACAAATTCATTTTAACTTAAGAATACAGGTCGAAGTAAAATTCTGGAAGTTGGTCCAGTAATTTTAGAGATCTTTTCAGGATCACTTTACTTAAGATGCTTTATCATCAACTATACAACATTAATGAGAATGAGAATACAATGTACCAAGAAAAAAATCCTAATCCTAATTAATCGATTTTAGGATAAAATTTTTAAAAAATTACAAAGATATCCAAAATATTTTGTACATCAATGTATACTGCTAGGGTAAGATAGATATAAGCTCACAAAGATATAATATATAATGTTGTTATTGAGTAATGGGTGTAAATTTGGATACTGCAAACAAAGGTGAATTAAAATCACTGGTGCAAACAAAAAGAAAAAAAAAATTCCAGCGGCCATACTTCGCCCTAGTAAATGTGGCATAAAATTCCACTGGAGGAGAGACTACATGTTAACACTCTTCCTGTACTGAGTTGAGTGCAAATGTTTAGGAATTTTAATCTTGTAATTGCATTCTTTCTCCTTGTATCCTCGCTAGCAATATATTACAAATCTTCTATACAATGGTCAGAATGTAAGGGAATGTTTCCTGTGTGGGTATGAGACATGAATATTCAAAGCATTAGAGTCTAATTGTTCTTATATACGTGTGTATCTACACTTAGCTTTTGAACAGGTAATATAGGATAATGTTGTTTGACATTCGGAAGGCTATCACCTTAGTTTACAGCACGCCGTCAGGGGGGGTCTAGGGTTAATCTCTGGGACTTGAGGCTTTCCCAAATGTGAAATCCCGAGTAGGCTTCAGGCATTTTCGACAATAGTGCGATTTATGCTTAAGAATTACACTATAATGTCGGTCTTGCGCTACATTGACTTTGAGTGGGTGCACGGTTAATAAAACGTGTATGAAAGGGATTAAGAATGCAAAAATATAATAAATAATGTGGTTCAACTATATTTCTTTTCGCATAATTGACATTCGCTATTTCTCTACCAGTCTCTATATACTTACCATTCATCTTTTCTTCTCTCACACACTTTCTCTCTTTCCTTCTTTCGCACGCTTTCTCTCTTTCCTTCTCTCTCAGAATTTTTCTCTTACCTTCTCTCTCTCTTTCTCTATCTCACGGTTTCTTTCTTTTCCTCCTCTCTCACACTTTCCTCTTTCTCTCTCTCATTCACTGTTCCCCCTTTCTCTCCTCGTCCCCCCCTCTCTCTCATCCTTTACATCTACATAGCTCGGTTCTTTACTATTTCTCTCTCTCTCTCTCTCTCTCTCTATATATATATATATATATATATATATATATATTTCTTCAGTAATGAATTATGTTCTCCCGGTGATTGGCGTGTGTATACACATCATATATATATATATATATATATATAACACGCTATAATTTCCCCTCTCTCATTCCATACGTCTATAGCTTAGACAGTAAGGATTTCGATTGACACCAAATCGGTTGATTTTCGAACCCGGCTGGAAGCAAGTGGAATTCTAGCCACATTGATGAGATGTGATACAGCGAAACAAGCTTGTATGTGGATGATTATATATATATATATATATATATATATATATATATAACAAAGTTAATGAACACGTAGGTTCTTTTACATACTGTTCATGCATTTACTTTTATAAAGTGTGCTCGATACAACGTATATCATTATATTGTAATACGGCCGACTAAATCAGAATAAACTCCCACCCCACATTCACTTAAACATAATAATCCCCATAAATAAACCGGTTTCACCATTCAATTTTCATTTTAACATATCACCCGATGAGAAGCGCACAGAGCAGCTTCGAAACGCGAAAATTTTTGTGTAGTGATACTATGAATTTATAAACCATTGTAACAACCATTACAATACTATATACATATATATATATATATATATATATATATATATTCAATTCAGAATCTCTCTTTATTACACACACACAAAGTAACATTATATATATATATATATATATATATTCAATTCAGAATCTCTCTTTATTACACAAAGTAACATTATATATATATATATATATATATATATATACATATATATTGCATGTGTGGTGTGTGTGTGTGTGTGTTCCTCTATTTTATTTTAGCTGAGAGTTGTCTGTCATCATCTACTTCAAAGTGATAACATTGCTTTGCGCTGGGCTTATTCTTTCCCAATGTCAGGAGAGGAATACTCAACGCAACAACTTTTACACAAAATGTTGAACGATACACAAGAGACACAATGATTTTCCGAGCGGGCATTCCGCCCAGGCTTAAATCGGCTCCTTAACCAGATGAAATCTGATGGATCAAAGAGGAGATTAAACGGAGACGAAAATAACAACAGCTATATTATTAATAATAATAATGTCACGTCGCGTTTATGACAGCCTGTTTTCTCAAGTTGGTTTTCGCGCAGACCGGGACAGCTCAAAAAGCATGAATCCCAAAATAAATACAGGTTTCCAAAAGTGTTTATTTTTATTTTTTTTTTTTGCTTTTTTTTTTTTTTACTGAGCTGTTCACCGCCGTTATGTTTTCATCAACGGATAAAGATGATATGATTTGTGTGTTTGCCAATGTTTCAGCTTGGCGATGACATGTAGCCAATTGATAATATAAGTACCATTTTAGTTTTTTTTTTTTTTAGCATTTTCCAGAGCGTTTGGATTTGTATAGCACTTTCTGCTTTTTTATGTTAAACTTTCATGTTTTTTTTTAACAAAAACTTGTTTGCTTTCTGCTGACATAATTAGCTACCTTGGAAATAACCTGTCTTTTTGATGCGCGTTGGAAGAATTTAACTGAACGGTAGACGATCAAAGACGCTCTTATAATGCAGAAATATGCCAAATAGATGAAGTAATTTGATATTTTCAAATGTATATGCCAACAATCGCGCACACACCTATGAATTAAATATTTCCTATATATACGTGTAAAAGAGGACTTTCGAAATTTAAACAAAAAGAGAGATGATAATTTTGTTAGAAACAAAGAAATGATTTTTTGACAGCTATGCAATATCAGTAGTCCAGTGTCGCAGTGTATGTTGAAACTACCTCACAGATAAAAAGAAGCCTTGTGTCGTCAAAGCGAATTCATAAGAAAAGAGGAAAATATAGACAAAGTGGACACCTATATTCAGAATCAGAAGGACACAGCTTAAATATCTAGGTAATAGAATGAGGAAAGAAATTGTAAGACATAATCAAGGTAATGTGGACAGAAGGAACCATCAAGTAAATAACAAGATTGGATAAATTGATAGCATAATGATATATAACGTCTTTGTTCCGGATCACGACGAATATTGTTAAAGTTTGTTTTGTAATATAGCGACAAACAAGAACTAGATTATGTATAAAAATATAAGCTTAAATTGTTATTCTTCGCCGGTGGCGATTTTTAAGGTGGTAGTCAGAAGGAATAACGCACATACGAAGGAGTTGTCTATCGGGAGTTGCTTTCTCTTCTTCTCTCTTCGTTATGTTCTTTATGCGTCCTCTCGGTGTTCTGCTCTTTAACCTGAAAAATCCTGATTATATAAGCTAAAATTTCCACATATTTTTGTCTTCTTGAATTTTAGCCAAATTCTGTCATCTATGGCTGACAAATCTGTCAAACATTTTCGCCGATTATTGCCTGTGAAGCCAGCTGTCTTTGATGTAAAAATATTTCTGCCGTTCCTGTTTATATTTTCTGTTTCGACGCCGACCACACTTCTGTCCGTCTTGCTTTTGATGTTAGTGATATTCATGGAGGGTCGAAGAAATATATTACAGTAACAGAGATGTGAAAAGATGGTAAAAAGGCAAACATTAAAAGCAACAAATGATAGGGGGCTGTGACAAGCACTGACCTTAAAAAAACTGCATATGTGCGAGATATAAATTAGTATGGCAATACATTTCTGAATAAAATCGCTCATCTATTTATATAAATGACTATATCCATCAATCTATCTTAGTCTCTCTCTCTCTCACACACACACACACACTATATATATATAATCATTTCACGCTAAGCAAGGCCGTACTGGTGCGCAGGGGGTTGCATAAGAGTAGAGTGATGAGAAAGAAGAACGAGTTAAATGGGGTGTCAGAGAATGGGTAAAGGAAGAATGAGAAGAGTGGTGTGTAAAAAGAACTGATCATAGTAGAGTCGACGGAGAAATGAATATGAGGGAAAGGATGCGAGTCAAGGAGATAGATGGCAGTTGATCTTACATTTAAATTTTTGGATATTGTAGCTATCAGTGAAGCAAGCATAAGGAAGGAAATTCCACAGGGGGAAAGTGCGAGAAAAGAAGCTGTGGAATAGAAGTTATGGTTACATTTTATTGGTTTCATTGTAAAAGAGTAGGACCTAGTTGTTAGTCTAGTAGCTCGAGTAAATTCATTCAGAATGGGTATCAGGGAGCTAAGCTCGTCGGAGAAGAAGCCATGAAAATATTTGTAGATCAGACTGAGGGAAGCCATATCCGCTGGTGTGAAATTGTCTTGAGCTGAGATACCAAATCGGGATCGATCACATTGCAGATTCTACGTTGGGTTTTGTTAAAAACCTCGAAATGAAAAGCAGTAGCATCTGACCATATGTAACAGCAGTACTCAATAAAGCACGCAGTATACTATGGATAAATTGTATAAATTATACAAAAATGAAAATAATACTGAGAACTTATGTTCAGAGATATGTTTGTCAAAATATCTTGAAACTCTGATGAGTTCATTTATTCAATAAAATGAAAATTGTCCCCAAGAGACCCATCAGAATCCTCTCCATTTCTTCTGGACGGTCTCTTTAAGTTGGTGAATGCTGTCATAATCTTGTCTGCACTGCATCCTTCGTGCCCCAAGTTTATTTGTTAGTTTCTTGCTCCACTGCATATAGAAAGCATTATTATTAAAAACGAAAGACCCAACATTTAGCAGTATCAACTGTTAACACGGACAAAATGTGCTGACCATCTTTGAAAAATAAAACATTCCCCAAACTCTAAATACATATATAAAACAATATATAATTCAGTTAAAAGATAAAAAAAAATTCATGATAAAGAACAAGAGGTATAGCCGAAAGCGCTTGGATAAATAAAATATTCGAACTATTTTTATATAATTTATGTTTATAAAAAACAATGATATCACATTAAAAAATATATGTATATTTGAAGCTTAACCACCCACGCCTATTGAACAGGTGAAGAGGCGCATCCCTGGTTTCCTGTGTAGGATGCGGTTTCCGGTTCTCTCTTTTCCAATCTTTTCACTTTATTTTTTTATTTTTTTTTCAATTGGAGTAGGTAGACTAAACTATCGCCTGGTTCAGACTCCACCCACATCTATTGAACAGGTGAAAAGGCTCATCCCTTGTTTCCTGATTAGGATGCGGTTTCTGGTTTTATCTTTTCCAGTCTTTTCACTCCTTTCTTTATTTTTTTCAATTGGAGTAGATAGACTAAACTATCGCCCGGTTCACACTCCACTCACATTTATTGAACAGGTGAAGTGGTGTTTCCTGGTTAGGATGTAGTTTCCGGCTTTCTCTTTTCCAATCGTTTTATTCTTACGTAGCCCCCTGCGCATCAGTGGCGTTATCGCCTTGATTGGGGTGATATGATTAAAAAAAAATATCGATTTGTCTGTCATTTTAACGAAACTTGCATAAAATAAGAATTACCGCGTATTTTTTTCAGTGTTTCGGCCCAAGCAAAGAGGTACCGCCACTGATACACAGGGGGCTATATAAGAGCAAAAGATTAGGCAAGAAGAGAGTGAAGACAAAGACGGTCCAGTTACAGCAGGTGTAAGAGAAAGGGCAAGAGAAAGATGGAAACACATGTATGAAGACAGTTGCTCATGCAGAGAGAAAAGAAAAAGGACAGAACAAGATATACAGGGTGATGTAAAATGAACTGGAGTCAAGAGGATAAGAAATGTGTATTGATTGTACCTTTCAGGAAAGCAAATATATTGAAGGGAGTTCCACAGGCGGGAAGTGCAGGGTAAAGAAGCTTAGAGTAGAATTGACGTAAACATTTGGTTGAGTAGAATTGACGTCTGCATTTGGTTGTAAGTGGGTGGGACCTTGTTGCAAGTCTGGTTGCAATATATATATATATAGACAAACTTATATCTATACTCGTGTTGAAAAAACGTCCGCAGATCTACGTGGAAGGCAAAATGATTATATAAAAAAGAAAGAGCTAAGCACATGAACATCAGTCATAAGAATTCAGCACGTAGCCCAAAGAAGGAAAAAAACGAGACGAGTAATCAGCAAACAAAGGAGCGCTCAGTACTTAGGTAGAGCAGAATAAAGTATACCTAGTGAGCCAACAAACCTACTAAGGTTTCACCTAATTTGATCGTCAGAGAAACCTTGGTAGATTTGTTGGATCACTAGGTATACTTATATATATATATGTGTTTGTGTGTGTGTGTGTGTGTGTTTTTCAGGAAAATGTTGCTAAAAATTATCAGAAATGCTTTTAAAGAATTAGTTGAATAAATAAGTAGAGCATTTTCCCTTATGCTTTCGTCTTTTTCGGTCGTCCTTCAACATAATTACAAACAAATTCTTTTTTTGACTTTTTTGTTTTATGACATTTACCATCAAATTAAATTGAGAAATTAATTTCATCGCACTTCTTTCACCTCTAAAAGATCTAAGACACATATTTAATTTATACAATGTCAGTCTTACCTGGAAAGAACGCGTTTCTATTTCGAGAAGGTTGAACTTTTGCATTACTCCTCGTGTAAATAAAAAGATAATTTTTACTGAGTTCAAAATTTATTTATTCATTTATCCCTGTTGAACTTGCATAAACCTTCCTCTATTGTGATTTTATTTCATGTAAAAGTTTCATGCATATCTTATATTTATTGTATAAAATTGAAATTTTTATGTACACTTGCGGTGTTTTTAGGATCCCCGGAACGATTTGTGGTATTTTGGTATATGAAGGTTTGAATGTTTGTGGATAAGTTCTTATGGTGATTGGGCAAAATTGTAACGTATGTTTGGGTCGTGAATCGGATTAGCTAGGTATAAGATAATTACTGTAGGCCATCCCAAGTTTTCTTCCACTCCCCATTTTTTGGCCTTGCGACACAACTATGAATTCATAGTAAATAAAACCTTCCTCTCTTGACAAATGTTCCCTTTGTTAGTCAAGATTATTCGAACTGCAAATATCCATCTCTTGTGAACGCCAATTTCTTTCGTAGCAGTGTGTCCACTCGTTAAAATTCAGAACTGCTAATTATTTTGTATAGTCATGATTATTTAGACAAATGGATGTCATTTTGTATACTTCCTGAAAATTATTCTTACACACCAATAAAATAGAGGCGATATTACAGAGACAGTCACTCACTCTCTCTATATAAAAATAGCCTTATTTCCAAGATTGTATAACCATATTAGACGTCGAGCACCTTGTTGGGATTAGCAAACATGTATTGCTTGAATCATTAAAATTGAGTAGTGAGGTTTGATCATCACAGGGTGCCCTAATCTTTCGGTTTTGTGCCATATATAAGCTGTCCTTAGCAAATCACTATAGCCAAACTACAACTGTAGTTTCCTAAAGTACATAAGGACAACCTTCTCCTTAGATCAATTTTTCTATGGAAGGTTTCGTAGAAAATGAATTGGCTAAATGGTTGGCTGAATGACTTCAGCTTCTTGGATTTATTTTCCACTCATTATATTTCTGGCGCAGCTTTCTAATTTATTTAGGAACTCTGAATTGTGCTCCAAGAACAAACGTTTGGTATCCTTTGACATAGTGTGTATATAGATATCCCTTTCCAGGACACCTTATAATTTTTTACCGATGATCTCTACAGGGACAACGTAGGTCCTGCATCAATTCCGGATGGTTTGGTTTTGGATTTGTTGTATATAGCAACAGAAAGGACTGAATTCAACTTTAATAATACCATGTATGCTTAAGTTGATTGCGTTTCAATAGATAGTCCTCTGGATCCGGGATTAGCCTGATATTTTTGTGGATTTTTTCATGAAAGTCTTTTATTTGAAAATGCTGTAAATCTTACGTATATTCATGTTATCTTTAAAATGTTTTTATCTTTTTATTTTTTATTTTATCAACAATGTTACAAATCTCTATATTCAAATCCCTTCATCCATACAATTTACTATACAAATAAAATGCAATTGTACTTTGCCATTTTTTTCTGACTACGTGAGACAGACTCATGGAAAGTCGAAATTGTCAGCACATTTCTGACAATCTAAGACTAGGTAATCTGTGTCCCACATTAAGGACGATACAGTCTCTGATTGCCGTTAAACCTATTTCTAAACTCTCTACCTTCGGACAGGAGGAAATTAGACTAGGATCTGCCAAAGCGTAGTCTCATCTGGAAGAAAATAGACAGCTTGTGCATGATCAACAGAAAACTTTAAGCCAGGCGTAAAGTCTCGGATTTCCCACAATAAAAATGGCCTTGTGCTCTATTCAGCCTCTCTGGTGAAGCTAATAAGTAGGCCATCCGAGGTCGCACATGATTCTTTAATACTTAAATGACTGTGAATTACGTGTGCTTGAAGCGGTTCATAAAACGTTACAGCACTGAGTCATGGGCAATGCTTTATATAATCACTTGAATATTATTATTTTATTCGTGAATTATTATTATTCCCCACTTCATCTGTATTTTAATAGCTGTGAAAATCTAGGTGCCAGCCTTTAACCGTTCAAATAGTTAAATGTAAACTCCACTTCTACTACAATTGTTTCTTTCCTCTCACTTTCACCTTGTAGAACTCCTTTCCGTTCACTCTATTTGATGACATATAAGGTACACTTTTATTTACTAAAAATATCTTTCAAAATTTTTCTGCCATATGCTTGGTAATTTTTTCCTTCAGTCAGTTAAGTGGCATACGTGATACATGCTTGGGCGATCATGTCTCTTTCGAGACATGACTGACTGGGCAGAAGATTATCACGCAGTAGGTTGCCATTGCTTTCTGCGGTAGACTGGTTACCTGCCAAGGCTATAGAACCCAAACTGTCCTGTTATTTAACCCATAGCTGGAAGGAAGAGACGGATTAATACCTTTCTCAAGGGTATTTGCGCATAAGTGAATGCAATGTATTCAGCTGGAATTCGAACTCGGCTCCCCGATTTCTCGTTCCGAGCCGATATCCAATGCACCACAACGCACATCCGCAATGTTTTCCTTACCTTTCGATATAATACTGTTTTATAAGCTTGTGTTCTTATTTTCACTATAATTGTAATCATAGCTTGTTTAACCCAAATCATACCACATAAGGCTGACCATTTACTAATTATTTTACTTTTTTTTTTTCTCGATTTGTCCCGCTGAGTGTGGAGCGCGTTTTATACACCGTTAAATACGGTAATTGCTTTCTTGAAAAATACAAGCTTCAAAAAATTAATTACAACGAAAATTACTGTTGTTTATTTTCTTGACTCCCATTCATCTTTGACCCTTTCCTCAGTTCCCTCTGTATTCATCATCTATTACCCACTGCGCACCAGTGGCAGTCCCACTTTGCTTGGGATGAAATGATTAAAAACAATTTTAAAACTTGTTAGACTATTTTGCATGCAACCTAATAATAAATTTTAATTTAAAAGAAAAATGAAATTATAATTTACTTCTCTACGCACCAAAGTAAACTCATTGATACCTTACCTATTTGCAATTTTCCTAAAGTTTTCTATCGGTAAACGTATGTTATTTTAGAGGTCGTGACATCCAGGAACCTTGCTTCTAGAGATGCAAAAATTATCTGAAATATAAACCATATCCCAGTTTTCGGTCTTCATGTGACATCCCCGGTGAGGTGGATAATATTGATAGAATAAATGGAAAATTCAGTGCGTTTTATTTAGCTTGCTTTGTTAAGTGCCGTTATAAATCGAAACATAGAAAATCAACCGGACAATGTATAAAGATATACAATGACTTACCTTATCATATGGAATGATGAAAACAAGTTTGGTGACAATGAGTGTTTTTATTATTGTCTAGTTGCATTTGCCGTATGTAAATAACTTCAGTAAGCTTCGTATCCGATTTACGGTTTGTTTAAGTACTGTTAGTTCAGAAAAAGCTAATATTATATTTCTTCCGGTGATTGTTAATGCGTTGATTAATAAAACGTTAACGTAAGTGGTATATTAGCCGCTGTGATTTAGTGGTTCTTGTATTGTATATTGTTATGTACTTGATATTCTTAACTTTTCATTTCAGTTTTTCTCCTTGATAAATTACAAAAAATATACGCCGAAGTTCAATTTGCTCGGTGTTTCACTTGAAGTTAAAAAAAAACATTATAGATTTACATACATGTAAATAATAGATTCTTGTGTTTCACACTAGTCAACACGAATTTTGGTGTCGAGAAACAAAACACGTCTTTCAGCTTATTTGATGGTGCTGATTTCGAAAATGACCTTAGGTTTTCATGGTTATCTACCGTTTTCGCTGTACTGAAATTGCTCATCTTTGAGAAAAAAGATCAATTTACAATCTTAGATGATCGCAACATTTATAGAATAAATCTCGTAGAAACCCACCAATTTTCAAGTAGGCCGAGCAATTTATGTTAGCCATGTGAAATAATCTACTTTTATTACAAAAAACTTATTTGAGTTGAAGCAAATGACAATAGAAGTATCGATTTTATTTTTGCCATTTTATCGCCAAAATTGAAATTAACTGATAAGTCTTATCAGTAATACGCTAATATTAGTATTAAGGCTCATTTATAATTTAGTAATCCAGAGAAATCTATCAGGATATAAAAACAATAGTAGAACGTTACCAGAACCGAATGCTGGAAAATCAAAAGAGACTTAAATAACATTGAACATGACAGATAATCAAGAAAGAAAATTTTATCATAGTGCTTATGTTCACGAATGTTTTATTTCTGGCGTTAGTTTATTAAAATATTTGATGAAAAAAAATATTGGTCTTGGTATATTTAATCGTGTTATTTTTAAAGACTTAGGCTAGGATTTTTATTGAAAAAATAGTATTTCTCAATAAGCAGAAAAATATTTATTGATTTCTATATGAATTGAAAGGTTTTAACGATTTTACTTGGCAAAATATTTTCAAAAGTCAATATATGTACAGAAAACAAATGAAAAGAAAATGCGTTTTCCAGAACGAAGACATTTTTAGCAGCAAAAGCGGTAGCTAACAGAGGAAAACAAAGTTAATTTCAGATTCAAATTGGCTAAAAAACATGTTTGCTGTTTCGACACCATTTTTTTTACTGACTAGTGTAATTGCTAGATACAAATGATAGATTATTATGCAGTAGGTATATGTATCAGTTTTTGTGTTCTCTTTTACAATATATTTTCTGCTTTAGAAAATTAAAAATTGTGTGAATATTTTCATGCAATAAAACTTTTGTAATGCATACCTGATTTTGTATAAGAGCTGCTTTTTTGCCTTTACGTGTAAAGTTTATGTATATTATTTTCATTATAGTGAAAGTTATTTACTCGATTCACTAAATCTCTTAAAACGTTACCCTTTTTCTGCAGTAAATTTCAGATTCCACCTCTGAAACGTGAGTTTTTATGTTTCTTTGAAACTTTAGATTAACATTGTAACTGATTTAAAACGGGTTTATCGTTAACGTCAGGTAATGTTTGTATGGTTAGGTTCTGTCCAATATGGAAGCGAATGCTGGACAATCTCTTCAAAGATGATAGGAGTTTGAATTTTGTTTAATGGCATATCATTCTTTGTGGGTTATTTAATGCCATAAAGGTGGTGGGGTTAAGATATTTTTGTTTTATGTTCGGTTATAGTGAGAAGGTTGATTTAGGGAGATTTTAACGAAATTTTTTAGTTTTTACTCTTTTTTATTTTAGAAAACTGAAAATGTCTTCCAGTTTGGTATTCGAAAATGTCATGTAATTTTTTTCATTCATGTGTTATGGTAATATTTTCTTCTTCAAAAATGTATTTTTGGTAATAATTTTACTTAAAAATGTTTAATTTTCTATAAAAGTCTTTCTGATATATATATATATCTCTATGAAAGTGTATTTTTATATTTTGATAATGATTTAACCCCAGTTTGGGGGAGTAACTGTTTGCCCATAGCTGAGAACCTAACTCTTGCAACAACTGTGGGTCAGGGAGGAAGTGGGACTAACAGCCATTAAGAGGTGGTTCCATGTTCTTCACAAACTCCCAATCAGAGGCCTTGCTGCCGGATGCAGTTTACCGTCATGCTCAGGACCACTAAAAAGAGAATAGTCTTAAAATAACATTAATATGATTATCTCGAAAGATACTAAATATAAAATAGGCCGAAAATGTAAGAAAAAAAGAGGTTTTGAAAAAATTTAAATAAAAAAGTAAACATATTTCAAATAAAATAGTGGTAGGGGAAATTTCCGATGGTCGATGAGCTTGAGTAAATGAAAGGTAGAAAAGGTTTTGAGAGAAATAACAGAAACACAAATCCTAAGGGCTACCAAGAACTGGAAGATGGAGAGGGCTATGATCACCTACATTCTGAAGGAACGAAACTATTAAAAGTTGTTCGCAAAAGCAATAATGAATAAATATATATTTAGCTTAAATAAATCAAATATATTAAATATTTACATGGTTGAAAATTGACTATATTTATAGACGACTACTCTATACCCAATATACAATATTTATAGTGACAGTGTAGATATGGAAAGCAATATTGACTGCTGTTTGTCAATTTCACGCTTCAGTGCTACATACAGAATACGTTAAGATCCTAGCATTATCACTCTTCACTTATTTATATATACAGGGTGGCAATAAAATCACTATGCATATTCTCTGGGTAACATACATTTTACCAGTGGACATAGATATATTGCTGTTCGAACAGTATTTGTAATTAATTTATTATTGTTTTACCTGATGATTTTATTATTAAACATAATTAAACAGACCTTTTTTAATAATACATTTCTACTCAACAGATTAATTTGTTTGTCCGTAGAATTATTAAGTATACAGTGCCATTTTTTGCCACCATATATATATATATATATATATATATATATATATATATATATAATATTGTTTATATATATATATATAATATTGTTTATATATATATATAATATTGTTTTATATATATAATTTATATATATATATATAATATTGTTTATATATATATATATATTATTGTTTATATATATATATATTATTGTTTATATATATCTATAATATTGTTTATATATATCTATATCTATAATATTGTTTATATATATATATATATATATATATATATATATATATTGGCAAAAAAATAAAGAAATACCACTTAGTTTCATACAACCATAGATGAAAACGTCATAATTTGTTTGAATTTAAACAATGCGCGTTCATAAATTCTCTGCCACGTAAACGTTCAAATGAAACATCGTTACATGAGCGTTCTTAAACAGAAAATCGGTAAAAGGTAAAATCAGTTATTACAAATGGCCTGAAAAAACTACTTATAGTGGAAACCAAGGTAGCGAAATAACTTGTTTAAAAATGAAATATATATATATATATATATATATATAGTGACAAAAATGAAAGTGCATAGTTAATAATTACAAGGACAAACTAGTCAATCTATAGTCCACTATATATATGCGGTGGCAAAAATGGCACTATATAGTTAATAATAATTATAAGTAGAAATATATATATATATATATATATATATATATATAATCATTTCACCCCGAGCAAGGCGGAAACGCGACTGATGTGCAGGGGGCTACATAAATGTAAAAAGATTAATTAGAAAAGAGTGAGGAGTACAAACTAGTTAGAAAGGAATAATAGAAAGCTGAGAAAGCAGGTGCGATGACAGATACATAGGTGGAGAGAAAGAGATGGTTATACGGGGGTGGGAGAGAGCTAGAGTCCAGTGGTTAGTAGATGAGTATTGACTTTGCATTTAAATTTCTGGAGGTTGTAGCCGTCAGGAAAGCAAGAATACGGGAGCGAGTTCCACAGGCGGGAAGTGCGAGAGAAGAAGCTGCAGGAGTAGAATTGTCGTCTGCATTTGGCTAACCTGCCTGTGAATGGGTGGGACCCAGTTGCCTGTCTGGTTGCACGAGTAAACACTTGTTGAGGAGGCATCAGTGACTTAATTTCGTCCGAGCAGAAGCCATGACATATTTATAGAACATAGTTGCATGTAACCGCTTCTTCTACACTACGAGTTTCTTTTCTCGCACTTCTCGTGGAATCTGAAAGCTTTTCAAATACAGTCATTCTTTATACTTTTGAGATAAGGTAGTTTTACACTATTTACATTGTTCGGACTATTGTCCTCATATTTATTGCCATTATTACGACGTTTCATTTATTTGCTAAGAAATTTCAAATCGAATTCCTTATTACAATCATTGGGGTATACAATTCTCATTCCATGAGCGATGCTACTTCTGTTAGCTACTTAGTTATCTACCTTTAACTTACTTATTTGTTCACCACTGCTGTAGCCTGTAGCTACCAGAAGTGGCATCGCATATGGCATAAGAAAGATATACTCCAATGATCGTAATAAATGTTTTGGTTTAAAATTCTTAACACCAGAAGAAGGCCAAAGCGTACAACGGCCGAAACGTTGTCATAATGACAATATAAATGGGGACAATAGACCGAACAATGCAAGTATTGTATATACAGTACCATATCTTTTTATTTTAACACAAATAATAACTCCATGTCTATAAAATCTCTACTTCTGTATTGAGCAGTTTATAAAAAGTAATAATTACCAAACTGTGGAATTTATAACAGACAGGATGATTAATTTCTGAGTTATTTATAAAATAAAATTGAAATGATTTTAATATGTGATTATAGTATCATGATCCCTAATTTATATTTTAACTAGGATTTTTGTTTGGGTCTATCAGGTTCACTGTATCTAATATCGTAAACCGGGAGAGTCATATAGGCACCCCTAGTACAACTCTAGTCGCAATGTTGTTTCTTTGGCAAGATAACATCACGGTACCCAACTTTTTCCAGTTTAATTTCAATTCAGAGATTTCGTCCTACTTTTTACCTCAAACTGAGAGAAGTATATATATATATATATATATATAAATATATATATATATATATATACATATATATATATAATCATTTGCAACAATTAGGAAAAGAATTCGAAACCTGCTATCCGATATATCATTCTTAAACTCTATGCATTCCACCACTATGCAACCACATGCGTCTAGCAATATCCTTCTCAATCGTTACATGCTTTTCAGCACCGCCTTAAATTATGGTTGTGTTTAAAAGCCATATCATCTTAACTCTATTTTCAGGTCTTTATATTTAATCATATTCCTTTGAGGATATGCTATTATCACGTGTTATGTTTATGTCTGGTCGCGAGTAGATATATAATTTAAAATCTTTTAGTAAATCTGGTTATTATTCTTTATTTGCAAAGTACATATTTATAGCCAAATCCCAGAACACATAACATCACTTTCTAGAACGCGTTATTTATTTTCATAATTTCACCAACATTAGCCAATCCCTTTCTACCCTTTATATTCTAATAAACTTTGCTTCATAATTCTTCCTTTTATATTCACACCGTAGAGCACTTTTCGAAAATGAAAAAATAAAAAGATAAGACATTTGAAAAAATTAGAATAAAAAAATCAAAGGAAATAAAAAATAAAAAATAGAAAATAGAAGTAATAAATTCAAAAATAAAATATAATGAAGAGAAAAATAAAATTGAAAGACCAAAAAGAAGAAACAAAAAAATGGAAAATAAGAAAAAAAATACAAAAAACAGATGAGTAAATAAATGAAAGACAAAATATTCTACAAAGTAGGGAAATATTAATTATCTATCAAAGGTATCTAGAAATATTTCAATAATCATAATGGAAAGAAATGATCCATCAAACAAAGTAAATATCGATCATAAGGAGAGAAAAATTCCCAGTTAGACATTTTTGCCAAATAATAAAATGAACCGAAAAGAGATAAGTAAGGGCGAGTTACAAACGATCATATTTGGAATGGCGCAGAAAGCTTGAAAATCTATGCCATAAGCACAAACCAGCGTATGTTCAAGAATTTGGATATACAACGTATTTTTGTGGCGGTTACACCGGCAGATAAATCCATTGTTATGTACTGCAAATCTTATATAGCATGTCATTATTGAAGCCTTCATTTTTGACGTGTTCGAAACCGCCAAAAAGATCATTGCAACACGGGTGTAAATATTGCAAACCTATGATTATTTTCAAAATGCTTAATTGACAACGTAACAAACCACGTAGATTATTAGGAACAGAGGCCAATTATTGTAGGGACATGATGTCAGTTAATCTTCGGTAATCACTAGTTAATATATTTGCTAAAATTCCATCAGTATAAATATTACATAATAAACAAAAATAATAATAATAGCCTTAAAAGCATGTTGATATCGCAATTATGAACTAAATTGTTTTAGACTAATATTGACGTCAGGTAAACAATAAATTTTATATTAGTAATTCATACTTTCATAAATTCTTTCCTCGTCATCTTTTTTTTTGTGTTTGTGTCCTTTAAGGTGATTGCTGATCATGGCTCTCAACAATTTCCTATCATTTTGAATTTCGTAATAAATTTCGTTTGTTTTTACCTATTTTAAATCTTGTTGTGGCATTCATTTTCTCTTATTAGCTCAATAGGTTACGCTTTGTTTGCCTATATCTATCTTGCATTTAATCTATCATGTGCATATCAAATTTTCCAAGGCTTCTTTTCTCATTATATGCTCTAGAAATTTCAGTTATCTCTTACTGATATCAAGTGTCCATTATGTCTCTATTTTCTCAAAATATTCGTCGTTCCTCACAGCTGCAGTCCGTTATTCTCAGTAGCCTTCTGTAGAACTACAATTATGTTAGTTCAGATCTGTTTTTCATTTGTGAAGATATTTTTCATCATTCACTTACGTATAGAAGAACTGATATTAGGTAACAGTTCAGTATTCTTGTCCTTCAGTGAGGAATATTTCAATATCTTAATGCGATTTACGATTTCAGTGTTGCACTTTTCAGATATTTAAATCTATGCACAATACGTAGGGAAGTTGCAGCTGGAAGTCTATCAATATTTTCTGAAGCAAAAATAATATTCGACTGATCGCCTATTAAACATAAAGAGAAAACGTTATGTTCTGCAGTAAGATGTAACTTAGGGTCAATTTTTTCTGAAAGGAAGATGTATCTTACGGTCATTTTTTCTTAAAGCAAGATGCATCTTATAGTCATGTTTTTCTTAAAGCAAGATGCATCTTTGGTCATTTTTTTCTTTAAGAAATATGTATCTTATAGTCATTATGCTCTGAAGCAAGATGCATGTTACAGTCAATACGTCCGTAAGCAAGATGCATCTTACGGTTAATACATCTGGAAGCAAAATGCATCATCCGGTCATTATGTTCATTTGGCAGAAAAGTCTTTGAAAATTATTTCAAATTTTAAATTACATTAATTTTTATTCTTGTATTTACTCGAAAGTGTTTCAAATATATTTCGCTCTTTTTCATGTTTTTTCCAATTTATTTCATTCTGTGTAAAATTGAGTATTTTATGTAATTCCACCAATGAGAAATAACGACTGCGTTTTAATCATCTTTTAAAGCTCATTGTTTTATTAAATATTTGACCAAAAGCAACTAGAAATTTAATTTGTTTTCTAAAATGTTTATTCGCAAACTATCGTGAATTTAATTTAATTTTTGTTTTTGCACATAAAACCATCCCACTAATTTCTTTGATCTTTCTTTGTAAATCCATATAATATTGATTGATTTCTGACTTTCAGCAATTAACAATAGCATCCGCTTAACTAAATAATTGAACCTTAAAGTTAACGAAAGAGATTTTAGTGATTTGTAAAACAAGCATTCATCCTCTTCTTTCCAGCACCTAAAAGTAGGCATGTATTTACTTAATTTCCAACACACGCATATATATATATATATATATATGTGTCCGAGTGGGTACAGAATGAAGAAAGAATTTTTTCCGTCCAAAACATTAATTTAAAACAGTGCTCGATATATGATGTATAGAGCTGTGAATATTTATTATAAATTATGTTTTAGAACATGTACATTAAAAGAACTATTAAAAAATAATGTACATGTTCTATAATATAATATATATATATATATATATATATATATATATATATATTATATATATATATATATATATATATATATATGATTAAGTATACATTCATTGTCTCTTATATTTAACAATATATGTTTAAAACATCTAAACATATATGGTTAAATATTAGAGAAACTGAATGTCTATTATGTTTAATCATGAACCGTTCTACACATCGTATTTTGGCTTTAATTTCAGCTGAAAATAAAGACAAACATTCTCCAATTTTATTTTCAACTGCAATTAAAGCCAAAATACGATGTGTAGAACGGCTCAGGATTAAATATTATAGATGTTTATTGTCTCTTATATTTAACAGCGTATGTTTAGAAAATTATTTGCTGCCTCGATAAACTATATATATATATATATATATATATATATATATATATATATCCGCAGATCTGTTTCGCTGTATCACAGCTCATCAGTATGGTTAGACCGCCGATTGCATTTTACCGAGGATTGAAACTCGACCGGATTGGCGTCAGTCGGCGATTCTACCTCTGAACTACGGGTGCTCGGTAGAAGGAGGCATACATTTTAGCGTGAATATTATCATTATACACACTCAATAGCTGAGAGTGTTCTAATTCATTGATGAATGAATGATGCGTAGATGCCAGAGTAGCTACTGTTTTTCAAAGTCTATCATTCTTCTAGAGTGTGATATATATATATATATATGGTGTGATATATATATATATATATATATATATATATATATATATATATATATATATATAATTCAAATGTTAATCTACAATGTGATCGATCTGGTGTCAGGATTCAAATCGCTTTCTCACCGACGAGATGTGGCATGCCTCTGTCTATTCTACAAATATTTTCACGGCTTCAGTTGCAACGGCTTAGCTTTCAGATAAGTCTAGCTTTCTTCCAGAGTGCTCAATCAGGGTGTGATATATATATAAATATATAATTCAAAGGATAATCTGCAATGTGATCTATCTGGTGTCTGGTTTCCTATGGCTTTCTCACCGACGAGATGTGGCTTACAGATGCTTTATGTACACAATTTTACTCTAGCTATTACGGTAGAAACTAGGTCCGCTATTTTACAGTCAAGACGGTTAATATAGACAACAATTCCATTCGAACAGCTTCTTTTCTTGCAATTCCCAACTGTGCCTTATACTTGCCATTCTGATAGCTAAAATCTTTAAGAATTTAAGTGCAATGTCAATTGCCATCTCATATCCTTGTCTCTTATCTTTCTCTTATACTTTTCCAACAACCCTTGTATCATGATCTTTCTTTTCTTTCTACCCTCGCGTAACATTCTTCACACAAGTATTCCAGTCCTTCTCTAATCCATTCTCCGACACCGCCTGTAATGTTTTCCTATTTCTTATTACTCTTCTCTCATATAGTTCCCTGCCAACCAGTGACATAACTCCTCTCTTGCTTTGGGTTAAACGATTATATATATATATATATATATATATATATACATATATATATATATATATATATATAGGCGTATAAATATATATATACAGGCGTGTATGTGTATATATATATATATATATATATATATATATATATAGGCACATACATATATATATATATATATATATATAGGCACATACATAGATACATATATATATATATAGGCACATACACACATACATATATATATATAGGCACATACACACATACATATATATATATAGGCACATACACACATACATATATATATATAGGCAAATACACACACACATATATATAGGCACATATACACACACACATATATATAGGCACATACACACACACACACACATATATATATATATATATATATATATATATAATGTTTAACGTATTCGTCTTTGTATATACCTTAAATTCAACTGTGCATATTATTCACATACACAGATTATAGTAATGTACGCTTCTTAGATGAGTATTCATTAAATACCAACGATCTAAGTTAAACATTGTCCTTCCAGTCATATATCGATAAATATTTTCTTATGAAGAAGCATATACTTATTTTTTATTTTCCGTGTTCCTTTCAAGACCTAAGTGACCATAGCCATTCAGATTATCTTGTCCCTTATAGTTCTCAATAGAATTTTCTTGTTTTTCCAAACCCTTCCCTTCTATCTATTTGCTTTAGCCTATCAAGTATGCCACGGGTTATTTTCTTCCATCTATCCGCCCTATGTGAATCACATTATTCAAGCCCTTTTTTCTCATTACGTATCATAGAAACTTTAGCTGTTTCTTCTTGAATTTAAGTATAAGTTTCCCGTCAAATATGAAATGGGACTTTCTAGACTGATTATAAAATAAATAATTCAAATATTCATAAAATTTCTTGTATCGAACTTGTAGGAAATTTTCGGTGCAACATCATACAATAATGTTCTTTTTTGTATCTCCTAGGCTGGCAATATTCATGGGTGTTCATTGATTTAAGAATCTATCTCACTAGAAGTCGGTTAGCGGAACTGATTTGTCATCTATTATCACAGATATTTAATTTTAAATGGTTTCATTTCTTCAACACATAAAACTTTAAAAATATGAAATTATTAGAGGTATAATGATTGCATATTTTCTGTGCAATAGAAAAATATGATTCAGTGGTAAATAAAATAAGAAATAGAAGAATATGATTACCGAATTTTCTATAAATCTTTGCATGCAATATCAATGGACATGTCATTTTTTTGCGAGAATGTATTATTTATGTTAAAACGCGTTATTTAAACACGCCTCTTGCACAATTTAGGACTGCACAGTAACAAATATCCCGGTTTCAGATATTCACTTTGAATCGTACTAAAATCAAGAACGTGTAGTAATTTTTGCATTACTTTAAAATTGGGTTGCTGAAACATTTCTTGATATTAATTTTGAATTTATTTTCCAAACATTTTTGAAAGAATTAGATTTTTCTTATGGAAATTTACTTTTATTCCCCGAAATGATATTTCTCAATCGAGAAAGAATACAAGCAAGCATTTAACTATTAATCGAGTTTTGATATTGTGCATTTATCCAAAATACTTTACTCTATCTTCCGAAGTTATTCCTTAATCTTCAAAACGATATACTACAGTTAACTATTTGCTCAAATCGTAAACTATGTGAAACAAAGGTTCACTTCTAAAATTTTTCTGGCTTTAGGCAGAAGATGAACTGGAAAACAAAACTTGTTCACTAATCGTTGTGCACAGTGACGAATAAAATAATTCACAAAATAACAGCATTTTAAGATATAATTTGATGTATTCATTATAAGATTTGCACACTATCTTTCACGTATAATTTTATTCAGGCACTAGGTCAGTTAAGTGCCATATGTGATACACGCTTTGGGCGATCATGTCTCAAACGGGACGTGACTGGCTGGGCAGAAGATTATCTAGCAGTAGGTTGCCATTGATTTCTGTGGTATACTGTTTACCAATCAAGGTTATAGAACCCAATCTGTCCTATTATTTAACCCGTAACTGGAGGGAAGAGGAGGATTAATACCTTGCCCAAGGGTATTTGTTCGTAGGTAAATAACAAGGAATTCAACTGGAAATCGAACTCGGTACCCTGATTTTTCGCTCGGAGTCGAAATTCTAATAATTTAATTCTTCTTCTTCTGTGTGCCTTGTTCCTTCAGGACGTAGGCGATCATGTCCTTCTATGTTTATTCATCCCTGGTGGCTCTGAGCAAGCCTTCTCCTGTTACACTATGCAATCCTTGTTTCGTCATCCACCTGATTAGGTCCTTCAAATATGTTATCGTTGCTTTCCCCTGTCTCTTTTCCCTCTATCTGGCCTGTTAGTATCAGATTCTCCAAGCCCTCCTTCCTCATTGCGTCTCCCAGGAACTTCATCTGTCTCTTCCTGAAGTTCAGTATTAATTTCCTTTTGGTTTCCATCATTTCCAAGACCTCATCATTGCTCACATGCTCGATCCATGATATTCGCAGAATCCTTCTGTAGAACCACATTTCAGTTGTTTCAAATTTTCCTTCATCTTTGATGGTACTGTCCAGCATTCACTGCCATATTGAAGGACGGACAGCACGTAGCAATCCAGTACTCTCTTGCTAGTTTCTAGCGAAATTGTCCTGATTCTTAATACTTTACTCAACTTCTGGAATTCTTCCTTCGTCATGCCAATTCGCCTTCGGATCTCTGTGTCGCACTTTCCGGTATAACAAAGACAACACATATTCTTCTTTTTATGTGCCTTGTTCCTTCAGGACGTAGACGGTCATGACCTTCCACATCTTTCTATCCATTGTCACACTTCATACACCTTCTCCTGTTATCCTACTTCATATCAGCTCCACCATCCATCTGCTCAAGTCTATCAAGTATGTCATACGTTGATTTCTTTTGTCTCTTTGCCTGTCTATCCGTCCCGTGAGCATCAGTTTCTCGAAGTCTTCCTTCTTTATTACATGTCCTAAGAACTTCAGCTGTTTTTTCTGATGTTAATTATCGGTTTTCTGATGTCCATTCTCACCAAAACCTCTTCGTTGTTCCATCTAAGGTATCCTTAACATCATTTTGTCGATGGATAAGGCATGTGCTCACAACCGTAGATTCAGTGTTTTTTTTACAGAAAGATACCTTGACTTTAGCTATATATGTTGAGTCTGATTTCCAATTCCGTGTTTCTAGCTCATTGGCTTTCTGCAATCCACAATACGAGAATCCTGGAATTTAACAAGTCGGTGAAGGAAGATACATTCATGCGTTTTCCAAAAGCTTTAGCGCAAGGATAATATAACAAGACCTAACGGGATTTGAACTCCGCTCGGCTATTTCCGCGCTGATAGCCAATATACTCTCTGCGAATTTTTTTGAGGTAAAAGCCTTTTTTAAGTTAATGAATACAGGGCTTTAAATATGATGTGCATAAAATTAATTTTTATCTTAACTGCCAAAGAGAATAAAAATAAGCTCAAATAAGACATTTTTTTAAGTTTATTAGTTTACTTTGACCTGGTAGGAGGATATTTTATTATGACATTTGGCTTTGATTTGTAAAAACAAAGAAGTGTATGAAATAAAAACAAAAAAAAAGTCAATTCCATACAAACCAAACATCTAATTCTCGTTAACGAAAATCTCGCGAGATTTTTTCCCGCGAAAGACGAACAAAATTTTTGTTCATGTCGGGGTAAAGTACTAGAGAAATCCTCCTAGGAGGTATTAATCGGGGCACATACTTTCCTCTTACTTTTCCGAAATGCTGATTTACGAGGAAAGGGACTGTAAACCGGAGGAAATTTAGGAAAGAAAGCGACAGTCGCAGATCGACGTGTGAGGAGCGGGAAACGACTTCACGTCAAGGAAAAGCCTCCCGAATGTACATTGTAAAGATGCAAATAGTCACCATAAAACAGACAGCTAAAGAATGACTGACGTGTCCCTCATCAAACTATCGACCTCTCACTGCTAGCCAAAAAAATAAGTAAATAAATAAATAAAATTATCTATCACTAGTCAAAGTTTAGAACATTATTTTCTTAACCCTTAGTGTTTGATTAAAACGTTTTTCTCCTGTCTCCTATTCTCTAGATCTCTCATTCTCTCTCTCTTTCTATTTTCTCTTATTGTTTCTTTCCTTCTCTCCCTCTTTCTTTTCTTCTCGTCTCTGTCTCCGCCATCCTTTTCTTTCATTCACACACATGGAAGTGATTACATTACTGAATTTAACTTAGAAATATATATGATGTTTAGTCTTTGGTAACAGGCATCGAAATATATATTGATTGAAATCGTTTTATCATATCTCATATGCATGTAGACAAGTAAACACTGTTCTAGAGGCTTACACACATCAATGAACGAGAACAATTTTTCTAATATTATGATGGTTTCATATAAGAAGAGCGAAAGATGATTTCGAAGTCAAATATGAAACTGGTAAATCTCTTTAGAAACAAAGTAACAGTATTAATTGTTGTGTAAAATCGAAACTTGCAGATAAAAAAGATACTTGAAACGACAAAAATATGGTTCTACAGAAGGTTGCTAAGAATATCATGGACTGATCCCACGAGAAATGACAGGAAATAGAAATGAAAAGAACTTTTATTTTCTTTTTAGAAAGAGTCAGTCGAAACTTCTATGATTTATAATGTGGGCTTGGAGAATTTGAAACTCAGAAGATATATTGCGATACTAATTAGATCAGGGCGTAAGCTCATTAATTAGCTTGTGTAAATGATTAACAAAAAACGGATAGTAGAGACAGTGAAAAGAAACAATTTACTATGATCTACAAAAGGGAGAACATTAGGGAGACCCACGACAACTCACGTTCTGGGTTGATACAATGAATCGAAGATCTGATCTTCGTGCCAATTAAATCATATTCTCTAGGTTTATCCTAATATCACAATCTCATTTGCATATAGGATTCGTCCATAACGTTAATTTAATATATTCAGAAAAGCAAGTTTGTTTTAACCAAGACTTTATCGAATAGGTATGACTGAAGGATTAAGTAAATAAAAGAGTGTAAACAACAAGGCCACACTCGACCTTATTTCCTTCCTCTCAAGAAGCATGGACATTGTCAATATTAAGGCTCGGAAAAGTCCCAGATGAATTACAGACCTAACAAAATCACTTTTGTCACTTTAGTGTGATACGTGATACGCGATTGAGCTGTCATGTCTCTTTCGATCCGTGACTGACTAGGCAGAATATATTCCCGCAGCCTATTACCAGTCCTTATTGTGGTTGACTGGTTGCCAACTAATGCTGTATAACAGTGGTCGACAACCTTTTGGAGATTGAGGGCCAAAAATCTATGTAGAATCATGGAGGAGGGCCAAACAGCTATGGCTCCAGTGTCATTGAGAAGAACCATGTCATTAAATATATGAATAAATTTCCGATGTGTTTGAAGAAAGCAAGGGTGAAATATATTTTAATACCGGACAGGAATTGTGTAAAAAATATATTACATCTTAAAAATAAATGTTTCACAAATCAGTACTGAAAAAAAAAATCCATTAAAATGCATTATATTCATTTAAAAGTGCCTACTCACAAAAGCAATTTCACAGAAAAAGTGAAAGTGAGGCCGAACGCTAATTTTGGTGAATCTTACAAATAAAAAATATAAAAATAAAAAACATTCTCCAGGTAAAAAGAATTTTTTTTTAAAATTTCGATGAAATATATTCAGACTATCAACTGTCACTTTGGTTTGGTTTACTTATATCGTGTCCACAGTAAGTTAACGAGCCGGACAAGATTCACTCGAGGGCTGGATGTGGCCCTCGGATTACCGACCATTGTTATAGAACCTAATCCATCCTGCCGTTCAACCCGTAACTGGAGGAAGACGAGATGGTTTTATAGATTTCCCAACGATATTTGCTCGTAAGTGAATGCAACAGAATTTGAATTCGGCTCTTTCAGCTTCTCATTCCGTGCCGACATCCATTCCATCAAAACGCATTTTTGTACTTAGTAACATTAAAATCTAAAATAACTAATTTTGACAAATTTGTGCAAACAGTGCCTGTATAACTCTGAACATAGTCTCCTGTGAAAATGTTTTGTTTGTTCCAATAAATCAAAATGTTGCCAGATATATTCACAACAATCGCATAACTTTGATAGAGCACATACATCTATAATAGATTTTATATATATATATATATATATATATATATATATATATATATATAAATAACTGGCAACATTTTGATTTATTGGAACAAACAAAACATTTTCACAGGAGACTATGTTCAGAGTTATACAGGCACTGTTTGCACAAATTTGTCAAAATTAGTTATATTAGGTTTTAATGTTACTAAGTATACTAATGTTTTTTTAATGTTACTAACTATATTAATGCTTATATTAATATTAATTATATTAATTAATTATTTTAATGTTACTAACTATACTAATGTTTATATATATATATATATATATATATATATATATATATATATATATATACCTGTATTATAGAAACATGTTTACGGTTAATCAGTGAAACCAATGGTCATATTTATTGCTTCTGAAGTCTGTAGAGAGAACAACGAACCATCACCTTATGATATCGAAACATAAAAAACATGGTTATTTGGGTCTAGGAATGTTAGGAAAATGTCTCTATAATTTAATGATAAAACTTTATTGAAATCAATTTATTTCTGATAATTACTGAAAAATTTATAAACGTAAATATTTCATAAAATAAAACGAAATTTCCATATGCGTTGCTACTTCTTTCGTGTTTGCTCCCTCAAAATAATTTTTCCTTTGTAATCATTTTACCCAGTGCGTTGTGATGCAGTGGATATAGACTTGACAGATCAAGTTCGAATTCCAGTTGAATTCATGACTTTCACAAATACCGTGGGAAGAAGTATTAAATCGTCACATCCATCCAGTTATGAGTTAAATAATAAGACAAATTGGTTCCATAGCCCTGGCTGTCAACCATTCTATCGCGGAAAGCAATGGCAATCTAATGCGCGGTATACTTCTGCCCAGTCAGTCTTGTCTTTTTCGAGACATGATTGCCCAAAACGTGTATTACATATGGCATTTAAATAGCTAACTGAAGGTAATAAAGCCACTAAAACGCAATTGATTTGTGCGAGAAGAATGTATTTTTATCTTATAAGTGCTGTATACCTTCAAGATGTGACCGATCAAGGCTTTCACATCATCCTATTCGTTCTAACTTTAAGCAGTTGTTTGTCTCCTTACTGTTCACGTGGCCATATACTGGTTTTGTGTTGGCTATCAACGTGTTAAACAATGGGGATCTTAAAAGCACTGTTCAGAATCGAATATAATTCGGTAGTAATGTGTTAAATATTTTCGACCATATATAACAGTTTTGAATGCTTGTCGAAACCTGTTCTAAACAAGCAGAGTATTATATAAATTTGTGTACCCAGTGTCTACAGGAAATAAATATGTAATGTGGATATTATACTCATATAGAAGTAGCAAAATAAAAATGCTTCTAATTCTTAAATTACCTCATATATTCTTTTGTTGAACACGTATCCTTTGGCATAGCATAAACGTGTTATACCCAAAATAGAAATTCACGAATTACTCTGCAAATTGAAATTTCCTCAGAGAACCATGCCCATAAATAAAATAAATCCCAGGTTATAAAGACCTTTATCACTTTAACATTAATATTTCCTTTTGTTAATACATTCATGGGCAAGTGCAAAACGTACTGGTTATCGTATCGTAAAATAGGATCGAAATTATATTTTGTGCCGTGTTACTTCACATCTTATCGTTTCGCTTATAGTTTTTACTAATGTCTTATGTCTTTACTCCCTCCTGAACACTTTGATGTGATTATTTGTAATAATTTCCTTCCTGGCAAAGTAATAAAGTCTCACCAAAATTTAAAAGTTTTACAGACTGAAAGAATGAAAAAATAAGTAAATATTAAGTAGACAGAACAATAAAAGAACAGCTATTAAGAAAATAGTAGATAACGATTGACATTGCAGATATGTTTTTGAAGATCAAAACTGACTGGAAAACAAAAAAGCTGGACGAGAATTTCAAGAGCGAGAATTGCGAGAGAAGAAAATATTAGCATATTACTTACGGTTTCATCTCGACTTTCCAACTGTAAAACGCTTCCTTGCTGTCAATCTAGTTCTGTGATCCAATTCTTAAAGCCGAGGTACCAAACAGGAAAGCTCTTCAGAACAATTCTCATCAAAACATTTTTAATAAAAAAAAGGCACAGGGAAAATACATTAATTTCAACTTGAAAAAATATTATTAGATGAGGTTATTTGTTCTATTCTAACATTTGCTTTCAGTGTAACCTATGACAGTTAAATTTCCACAGATCTCTTTCTTTATTTGTCTATATTTCTGAGATGAGGTATTGCAAGTTTTTATTAGTTACATTATTCGGAGTTCTGTTCTCATCTTTGTCGCCATATCACGACTTTCAAGGCATTGTACACTCCGAAATTCTTCTGGTGATGAAAGCATTGTTTTGATCCAGTGAATTGACCCAAATAGTTGGGAATGCAGTACCTGACTACAGCAGAGTCAAACAAGAAAGGATAACTTAGAGTTTAGTTAAATGAAGATAACTAAGATATCTAGAAGTGGTATGACTGATAGAACGAGAACAATCTACTCAAATGTTCGAAATATAAGGGTCACTTCAAAATTCCGGACATCTGAAAACTCTTTCTATATCTATATGGCCATTATTTCTCTGATGATTCGATTGTCCTCTTTGGATTGTAACTAACAGTAGCCCTGATTATCTATTATTCTTAAAATTTCCTAATTACATGTTAAATCCATGGTCTTAATTGTGGTATGTAGAATCGCAATTAATTTTCTTCTTAATCTGTCAGGTAAATATCTAATAATAAATACCATGTATGGTGTAACATATTGCATAGGCATTCAACAGCCCTGGTTTTTTTACTGTTTCTAACTATATTTTCCTGTGCCTTGATATGTTGGTTGGCTTTTGGAGGACATCGTTTTACTATTAGCATGTGCGTTTGCAATCTTGTGCCAAATTACCTCTGTTTATTAGTCGTCTTCAGTCTAGTATAAAATGGTAGATTGGAATAAATATTTACGTTTGAAAATTCTTTAAATATTTATTTATTTATTTTTGTTTTTGGAACAAATAGAGCAGAAAATCGGTAAGATTAAAATAATGAGAAAAGTTAGAAAAAAGTAAACATTGGCACCAAGAATAAAATTGTTAGTTTGGAAAAGGAAATTTAATTTTAAATAACCGTGCCTACCCGTCTACTCATGGCTTACCACTCAGAGAGTTAACATAAAGTATATTTTACAAGTAGTTGGCAGTTGCCTGATTTTGGGGTGCCCAATACTTAATTCACACATGTCTTCTTTACTCTCAAAATCTTTTATGATTTTTCTTCTTGCTTTCCATTAAGATGAAATAAAACATTTAAGAAAATACTGGCTTATTTTTACTACTCAGTATTTCAATCTGTATTTGGATGCTAGTTTAGATCATGACTGAAACTAATTTGCTTTTTATCATTTTGATAATTTTACAGACGAAAAACCAGTTGTCGAAACACAGTAATGCAATTAACACACTGTAGATTAAAATCACAAACTCCGAATAGCTGAAAGTACGTTATTATTTTTAAGTAAAATATAAATGTTTTATTGAATATCTTAATTTCACGTGAATAGTAAAAAAAATTTTAATGATCATGTTTTAAACACAAAAATGGGGAGATACACTAGACATCGGTATTTTTTCCGGGAAGATTAAAATTCATGCCATAAAAATAAGTGCCGTCCTCTACATGCTATGGGCTTATACACGAGTACATACAGTAAATCAAAACAAAAGCTGTACTGTTAGTATTAAATAATTTTCAAATGGCTTTAAATTCAAATTTTAATTGTCCCAACCCATCATATAAAGTAGACATGGTGTAGTGTTTATGTACACGTCAAATACAAAGTAATAATCGCCCGGTTCACACTCCACCTACGTCTTTTGAACAGGTGAAGAGGCTCATCCCTTGTTTCCTGTTTAGGATGTGGTTTCCCGCATTCTCTTTTCCAATCATTTTACTCTTAAATAGCCCCATGCACATCAGTGGCGTCACCGCCTTGCTTGGGGTGATATGATTAGAAAAAAAAATCTTTCCAATTTACATAGCTGTCTGTAGTTTTGTGGATAATGTTGTAATATGTAAAAGCCAATAATACTAATTATGGGAAGCTATTTAAGAAATATAGAGAGTAGGCAATTATTATATCTTATTTAAATGTTAAGTTTAAGATTAACCGTTGCCATAGAGGAAATATTTTGTAATCATTAAAGGAACACTTGGTGTTCCTCTTGAAATTTGTAAACTATTTTTATTAAAACAGATTTTATTTCGGGAAGTTACATCTCATATATTGAGACAGTAATAGCTTTCTATTTGATAAAGCTCTAATGTTTTAGTAACTATTTGTAGGGGCAGATGAATGATCATCTGTTTGTTTTTACTTTGTTTAATACACAGTATCAAACTGTTTTAAAATCTCTCTTCAGATTTGTGCTTATAGATGTGCAAAGATCTCTTTTAAAATCTATAGTAGATATTTAAAGTTTAGTGCTACTAACTTGAGGTCTACCGAAGAATCAAACTATATGCATATTTATTTATACTTCATGTTAATATATCTATATGCCATTTATATTAAAGATGGCGTTTTTATTTTTATACCTCAATCAAATAAAATATCATATATTTATTTTAGCGACAAACACTTCGTATATTTTCTAGAAATGGCACGAATACATATCTCATTGAATTGTTCTTTTTTTTTTTTTGCTCTTCTTCCAGAAAAATTAAATATGTGTTAACTGGTTCAGGTGGAGGTGGATTCTGATTTAGGAGCTTCATTTGCTTCCTTTTATATGATGGTGTCACGTGTTTAGAAAATGTGAGACAGATATAAATAGCCATATTAGACCACAACTAACGGTCGGGTGAGGGAAGGCGGCACCTAGGTACAAAATATTATAGTAAATCCGTGTGTAAGACATTTGGGCGCAAATCTCATGTGAACAGTCCAACCGACAATGTAATAATAAAAAAAAAACGGGGGACAGAAATCCAATTTTACCCTCGTAGCAACAAAACCGTATTTTCGCTCACCAATCTGTCAAAAATCCCAACTGCTGTCAATTTGTATTCTTATTAAAATTTTTTTTTAAAAATCGGTCTGTATTTATCGAACTATTTTTCTGATTGGCCACACCAGACGCGGAGGCAAGATTCATTAACATAATTTAATACATATAGTAGTTCTTGTAAACTATAAAATAATGAAGATAATCTTCAAATCAGTCATTTAAGTGCCATGCGTGATACACGCTTGGGCGATCATGTCTCGAAAGAGACATGACTGATTGGGCAGAAGATTATCCCGCCGTAGGTTGCAATTGCTTTCTGCGGTAGACTGGTTGCCGACCAAGGCTATAGAACCTGTCCTGTTATTTAACCCATAACTGGAAGGAATAGATGGATTAATACCTTTCCCAAGGGTATTTGCGCGTAAGTGAATGCAATGAATTCAGGTGGAATTCGAACTTGGCTCTCCGATTTCTCGTTCCGAGCCGATGCACCACAACGCATATCCTTCAAATAAGTTGTCAAAAATATAAAGACTGAATACAGGAACGAATAGGCGAAAGCTGTGGGTTCCGACTTCTATAAATTATTTTGCTATTTAGAGAAAAACAAAACTAAAACTGTCAATATTTTCTGTAGTTTTCTTCTTCACAAGGATATTACAGACATTTCTTAAATCGAAGACCTACACGTCGGAAAAAAGACGAACTCTCTTTCGTCAAGAATAAGGCAAGTCCTTTTCAGCTTTTGTGGTTTTACTTCTCTATATCTATCATAAATATATTGAGGTAGATCTCAGACTATAATTGAAATTAACATTTGTATTTGTTCGATCTTTATCTCCAATTGATCACTTGCATGTTAGGCTGTTCATATTGTTGACAACAAGTCGTTCTCTTCTCATGCTGTTGATACTTTGTACTTTCTCCTCGTTTTCTTTCACCAATTTCTGTTTTATAAGCCTGCCCTCTGTCGAAATGCTATTTACGTAACAATGTCAAATGGAATCGGTAAAAATGTTCCAATTTAAAAATAGTAAACAATTTACTGAAGTATACACTACTAGCAAAGAATCGGTTTTGAATTCAATTTCTTCGGTAAATGTTCGTTTCAGGTGCCGACGGCTTTTCCCCCTTCAATTTTTCATCCAAAATAGCATTATTTCTGTGCAAATGTATATGCTGAACCCAAATCAACAATTAGTTATCGAATAAATATACCTTTTTTGCTCTGAAAGTCCATAAATGAACTATATCTCGCACTTTTTCTCCTGTAACTCTCACGAAGTCATGTAATTAACTGCAGAATGACGTTCTACGTAGGCAGCAATTTTTGGTAGATTTTCTTCCTTTACTGACGTTTCCGGCGATGTACTTCCTGTCATGAAAGTAATAAGCGTAGAAATACAATAGCGCATTGCTTTCATTAGCGGAAGTATCAGTAAATGAAGAAAAACCGACCAAAAATCTGCCAAGATTCGTTCACATGCGCAGTATGTCACTCTGCAGTTAATTAGACTTCGTGAGAGTTATGAGAGAAAAATGCAAGATATAGTTCGTCTTTTTTCTTTTTTTTTTTATGGACATTTAAACAAAAAAAGGTACGTTTCTTCAATAACAGTTGATTTGAGTTCAGCATATGCATTTCCACAGAGATAATGCTAATTTGGATAAATTTGAAGGGGAAACGTGTCGGAAATTACAACCAAAGTTTACCATTTTTTTTTTCTTAAACTATATCATATAACCTTATTTATTCCTATTAGAATATTAAAAATGCTTTACCTCTTTTTTTCTTTTTTTTTTTTTTTTCTACCCTTTTTAAATCAAGGGAAAACCTAGCAAATGTTTATAAATTAGCACACCGCTTAACTTTCAATAGATTCAAATTAAACTGGTGTTAAATTGTTAAGGTGATTTAAAGCATGTTTATCACTAGTGCCTTTTTTTTTTCTCTTGTGCTATTTTTACCGCATCATTACTAATATCATTATTTACGCTCTCCGCTGAAATATTTTACGTCTGAGTGCAACGAACGCCGAAATTTAAAATATTTTTCTTTATACTATATTTCGTCGGTTGAAAACACCTGAGTTAGCCCTTCGGGAATACTTCTCACTACCATAATCTCACCCTACGCAAATATTTTTCAAGCTTCTCCTATAGACATACAATGGTTATGGTGTAGTACGTGACCTACCCAGTTTGAATGCGTCTTACCTTAGTAAAAAATATTTATTGGTCTAAGTATACGGTTATTTATTGAAACAGTTTTCCATTACCTGACAGTATTAATACTTCAATATAATAAGCTTTTTGATGGAGACCAGTGACAGATCTTCGTAAGACAAATTCAAAAGTTATTATACCTGCATATTTAGAAATTCTACTCCCATATATTCACATTAACAAAAAAGCTGTCATCGTTTCGACTGATAAGAATGAATTGGAACATCCTAAATTACTTTTACTTTCACCGTCGGACATTAGCAGTTTACTTGTTACCGTTTACCTGGAATGACACGTTCGGGAAAATCGACCAGTCAGATTAACACTTAGTGCATAGAACGTTTTATTCCAAATCGGTTGTTTTTATATTTGTCCTTATAATAGGTTTCTCGACATCTACGCTGCCGGAATGCTTCTCTTCCTCTAAGTATATTTGTCCATTTTTATCTCAATTATAGACAGCTTCTTCGCCGCGTTTTTATATCCCATAGCATTTATACTTAATTTGTTTCGAACAAGTTTGAGATAAATCGGCACTAGTTATTTTGACTATACAGAAAGTAAGCAAATTACTAAGCGGTTATCAGAGACGATGTATTCCCTGGTGATTTACTAACAGAATTATTTAACTGTCTTTTAGTACTCAAGCCCGGGAAACGAAAAGGTTAGAATCCCGTGTCTATTGTATTTTTGGAAGTGACAAAATTCTTCATTCAAATTATCTTCAATCTAATTTATGGAGCGTAATTAACATAAGCGAATCGTCTGCTTTCAGAACAGGTAATCTCAATAACAGGTGCATTAAATTATTTTATTTCCCCGGGGCCAGTGCTAACATATCAAAAAGACGATTAGAATGAGAAGTGAAAAAACTCCAAACTATGAACTCTATTTTGCGTGCATATTTTATCTCGATAACATTGCTACCAAAATAATTATTTGCGTACTCATTACATGAAGACTGTGTTGTGCATGTAGTCCCGCCTAAATTTTATCTGTCGTTCTCATTCGCATGTAGGCCATTGGAAATCAATTTTTATCTCCCTGTTTTATGCTGTCTTTTTAAATGTCTTCCGCTCACCTATGTTTTAGATGCTTCATTGTACGTATGAAATGTCTCATAGTGGTCTTGTTAAATTCCTCACGCGCAAGAAAATCATGAATTGGCTACTGAAAATCTAATTTATCTTTTCTAAATATTTTTTTCTCAACTTGTCTATTGATTAAAGCTATTCTCTTTGGGCTTTACTTTTACATAACTCGTATTTTCATGATTTTTCAGCTACCTTGATAGGCTCTGTATTTATGTCTAGTACCTCAGTTATCAAGATACATGACTTACATATTTTATGTGTGCATACATCTCAATTGATCCCCATGATTTAAGATTCTGTTATATACATCGTTTTATTTGATTCTCAATATTTCCATTGAAATTCATCTCTGAACTTCTTCCAGATCATTTCTAATTTGTTTTTGCAAGTATTATAATTAATTTCATTTTTATTTCCTCTTAGTTTTACATTTAATTTTTCTGAGAACATTGATTGCTTAGATTTGGTGGGACGGTAGTGAGGATATAGGCAATTTCTATGAACAATTCTTTGGCATCATCTGCATCTTGTCATGGTTGTACTTGTACATGAGATTGAAGTGTTTATATTCTTGCCGTCTTGATTGCTCTTAGTTTATAATGCGGAGCAATACAATCTAAAACTATAAACCAGCATACATATCTGGTTCTATGAAAAATCTAATATTCCACTTTAACCGATTCTATCACAAGTACCCACTGCTCTATACTAGCCAACTAAATCGTTTAACAAATTAACTATGCCATACATACCTAACAAAGCATTAACAAATATTAAAAACGAAAAACCTAATGAAGCCGTAGCATTTGGTGTTGAAAATATGTTCATTAACGTTCCTGATAGAAATCACTGATATATTCTCTGCTCGCTCCCCACTAAAAATTAAAACTAAAATACTAAAAGTACTTTTAACCTGTACCACCGAAGTCTCATTCTATGATCAGACTATTGACGTAAAAGATTACGGTGTTTCAATGGATCACGTCTGTCTAATCTTCACAAACTTCTACACGCCCAACCTAGAAAATATATTTAGCACCACAAAAAACTCCCTCTACATACGAACTGTTGATGATATTCTTGTATTAGTTGAAAACCTGAAAGAATTAATGTAACTTTAAAAAATTACAAAATCTCTATCTCCATGTTCACATATGTACTTAACAAAGATAATCCTTTTTCTTTAGCATTTTAACACATTTACTACCTCTCATATAAAAAAAAAACAGCAAATACTCTTGCAGTCTTAACTGAGTGAATGCCCTATTTTATAATAGGACTCGTACACAATTTAACTAACCGAGCACAAATCAACTCCTCCACAAAGATATTTTACACTGAACTAAAAAATATTAACGATATTTTCACTAATGACTTCCCAAACCTCATTGTAAATGAACAAATAAGACGCTATTTCAAAAACCTCAGCACACATAAGACAGAATATGGTATTCCTCAAAAATTGCTAAACATATGAAACTTTATTGTAACCAGATGCAAGGTTATTACAAACTAGATGGAAAAAAAAATCTTACTAATATATCTTCCATTGATCCTTATATATTATAAAAAATACAGTACTACCAATCTAATTATCCATAACTCCCCCACTAACTGATGTTAGGTAGACCAACATTATTGACAAATTCAAACGTCCCTTGGGAGAATGTATCTCCGAAAAAAAAAAATACAGGTCTTGGATTTACAACTACATTAACAGGTCTTAAATTACATATGTCTGACTATTTGTCCACTTCTATACATCTACAACAGTCCTGTCAACATTTACAATATAAAAAAATAATGATGCATAACTTAACTATCCTACACCAAGGAAAAAAACAAAAGCAAACTAGTGATCCTCGAGGCAATATTCATTAAAATTTAAGCCGTCAATAAACAGAATCAGCTGTGAATACTGTAGTAATGTTCTAAAGCATTTGTAAAAAGTTGTTTCTTAATGCTTTCTCGTGTAGGACCATGAAATTACAACATAAAAAAATTCCGTTTTGGATAATTTTCATGCTCTAATGGATGCTAACCGTTATATTTGAAGCAAGAACATTTACAGTAATTTTCAGCAACAGTTTTGCGGTTATTTTTTTGTTACAACTGAAATCCTTGAAGATTATCTTGGAAGAAAATGAAATTACTTTGGAACATCGAGAAATGAGTAATGTCAGTTCATTTCTTACATCTTTTAACTATAAAACGCGAAACATTACCCTCGAATATGAACAGATGTTCTTAAAAGAAACCAGTGCAATGTTTGCAATTTACTTAATCTGGCATGTTGATATATAGGTTGCTTTGTCCCACATTGAATGCAGAACGCTACAAATGCTAGTATCGTTTGTTTCAAGTCGATTGCATGTAAATCATGACTAACCAGTTAAAATCAAACAGCACAAAAGTAACCATACATATTTTTCCTCCGTGTTCTATTCAATATCTGCTACGAAGACACCCAAAATAATATAACCGCGTTTAGAGAACAAGTCCCATCTATGACTCTTGATCTATGCCTAAATCAATCCTTATGCTCAGTTAAAAGAAAAGTAATATTGCTTCTTGATAATGGCCAAAAGTATCGCCGAAATCATCTCCGAATTAAAATATTAGGACAAATTTGATGTACTAGAAAATAAGATCCCAAGAAAAATTTAAAAAACGTAACGACAGCAACTTGCCCTGTTCACAATGGTCTTTAAAAGAAAATATACATAAATTATAATTGCTTTTCTACACGGCAGTATATAACAGACTATATATTAACCTTCACTTAAATACCATACGTGATACACGCTGACTGGGCAGAAGGTTACCACGCCGTAGGTTGTCATTACTTTCAGCGGTAAACTAGTTGCCAGCCAAGGCGATAAAACCCAATCTGGTCAGTTATTTAACCCATACCTGAAAAGAGACGGATTAATCTCATTCCTAAGGATATTTGCTCGTAAGTGAATGCAAGAAACTTAACTGGAATTCAAATTCGGCTCGCCGATTTTTCGTTCCGAGCCGTTAACCACAACACAACGCAAGGCCTAAAAAATTGGATTACTCAACTGATGACTTAAATTAATGCTACAAATGAAATGTTTTGCAAGACAATACTAGAATGCAGGAAATCAGGACTAATATATATATATATATATATATATATATATATCTTGTCTGCGAATTGTAGACATTTCGTGGAATGATTTCTGTAGTTTTTAGTTTTCCCTACGGTTTGAATTCAGAAGAATGTTTGATCGGCCCCAATGGATAGGCGAGAGTGCAGTATACCTTGATATTTCAGTTTAGATAACCTCTAATTCTTTTCTCAAATGTAATTTTACGAATTTGAACTCGGCTCACAGTTCCGCTTTCTGATCATCATTTAACAGTTCCGCACTAAGAACCTGACGGAATGGATGTCTTCAACTAATAACTACTGTTTTAAGTCTTTTATGGGGGGTGAAATATGAAGAGTATAATTGTTCCCGCGATGTCTTTTGAATTATTTTTATAAAAAAAAAGTAACGACAGATTCTCTTGAATTTTTATCTCGTGTTTGGTTTTCGTAGATTATATTTGCTTTTATTTGTTTAGTTAGTATAATGTTACTGTAGAGTGGAAATTCGAACTTCTTTTCGGAATTCGTTTTTCTCTCCTACGAGGAAATCAACCAAACTTGAAACGTGATAATTGTTTGGGTCTAACACTGAATATTTGTCTGTCTCTTTTATTTTTTTTAAAGAAATTTCACTGTAATAATTTGATTCTCTTCAAACATTAGCCAACTTGACTCACTATTGGAAACACATAATCAGTTAAAAAAAATATATAAAGCATAATACACATCCTACGTAATTTTGTTTTTTATTCATGGTGTGAAACTAGAAAACGTTTTGATGAAAATCAGAGGTGAGTGGTTAAATAGCAAACGTCTTTACTATTTAGCTTGCTCTACCAAGCCCAGAAATGGCAGAAGTAGTTTTCATCATTGGAAAGAAGTGAATTCCAAGCGAGCCTTCGTGAATAAACGAACGAGCGGAACGCAGAAACGGGTTTGGCGAGGAGTTAAATATTTCAATTGAAAAGAGCCTATAAGTTTTATTTTATATATTTTTTTTTCTTTCCCCAAGTTTCAAAGCTGACTTTTGTTGATGGGGTGGGGAAAATGCTGGAACTGAGCAATTGCGCAAACGAAGTAGGAGACTCTCCCTCCCTCCTATTGTGAGAGGTACATTTTCTTCTCTCTCTCTATTTAGACAAACATGCAGCTTCAGAATGACTTTGTTAAATGACCTTTTGTGAAATGTAAATGTCAGTAACACACCCAAAAAGTTTTCTCCATCGTGGTTCTTTCAAGTAGTCGAACTACTTACCTGTTTATTTTATTTTTCAATTTCTTGAGAATTAATGTATGTTTGAATTATAAGTCAGTGTAACGACTGCATTATGGGTTACCTCATTTTAAAATCACATATGGTATATAAAATTATATATAATTATAAACGACTGACAATGTTCTGCGGCTGAGGTTAATTAAATTTTTCTTTTCTTTCTTGGATACAAATTTTGTATGCATTTTCTGAATGTATATAAAAAAAGGATTATTGCAAAAACACACACACACACATATATATATATATATATATATATATATGAATGACAGAAAATCTATGCAAGAGCCAACAAACCTACCTAGGTTTCACCCTACGGCTCGTCAGAATAAATTGAGTGACATTTTGTTCATGCACTTCGTTTGTTTCTCATTTTCCCTCCGAGTTCGTCCTCGGTGGGTCATTCAAGATGATCTAAATTATAGTATAACTTATACTAGTATTAGCAGAATTTTTCTGTTACTATTAATATTGTTATAATTACTTTATATATATATATATATATATATATATATATATATATTAGTTAAATTTAATGATGCTTAGAATTAAAACATTTTTCAGTACTTTACAATTAAAGACATTTTAAACATACACATTTTGTCAGTGCTCGATATCTGATTATTAATGTGGACTTCTGCTCCAACGAACTTAAATCACTGGTGTCCATGCAACAGGTGTTTACTCGGGCAACCATGAATCCATGAAGGTAGTTATTAAAGCCTTGACAGTGAACACTGCTGTTTCGCAGGAATCACTTCTTGGACCAACCCTTTTTCTAATTTATATAAATGATTTATCTAGTAATGTAATCTGATCATTTGTAAATATTACGATATACAAGCGAAATTTAAAAAGTTGTGACGATTTGAGATTAGCAACAGATCTCTTCTGATCAAACACAATTATTCCAGTAGGGAGAAAACTGGTTGGTTATATTCAATACATAAAAATCCATATCGATTACATTCTGTCACCGCCAATCAAACCCTCGGAAGTCCACTAGTAACGATGAACGTGTATTATCATGGAGTCTCCAAGCCTTGAGAGGATAGTGGACCGCAGAATCGCATCTGAACTTTAATAGTATTTTTATATACGATCCATCGCTAAAGATGGAGATTAAATGATAGGCTTTTTTTATTCTGCTATAGTATCTGACTCTCAATGCAATCTACATTTATAAGGACCGTATCAGGTTGAAAATGTGGTACTAATGCTATCTTTTGGCTGGAGTTGGAACCAGATTGTTCTAAAAAAAATTAACAAGATAGATTGATTTGGACAAACTGCACATGATGGAAGAAGTAAGATTGGAAGTATGTAATGTGATCAGACAGAAGTTCGGTTCGCATCGATCTCTTGAACTTACATTCTATTGGCATAATTTGCACAAAGACCGGATGTCTTCTCTCCTGCTACAAGGTGATGCAGGTCAAATGGAATGTTTTGGGCGGGTTTTGAACGATTTGGACAAACATCGATAACCTTCAGTAGAATATTCTTTATAGGTATTCGTGTATACTGAACTGTGACATGATATATTTTCTACTGTATGGCAGCGGATGTTAGAAATTTTTCTGAAAGATGAAGAGACAAAAAGGCAACAAAAATCTTTCTACAGAAAGAGGGTCAGTTAAAGTTGTATGATGGAGACTTGCACCTTCATCGAGCACTCGACAATTGGCTGAGCTTGGATTGGCAAATCGACGATTCACCGACATTTGAAGCAACTTGATTTTGTTCACAAAAAGCCGCGCCAAGATCCGCACAAACTCACCAAAACACAAGCCAACAGACGTGTTGAAAGTTGCCGTCAATTGCTCAGCAATCCATTGGACAAGAATTTTTGGAAGCGCATTGTGACATCCGACGAGAAATAGGTCTCAGGTCCAGCACAATTGAGACAAGCAATATGTTCAGAACGGACAAGAGACACCGTTGGCTCTAAAACAAGATCGACTCAGCAAGAATGTCATGTTGTGCGTTTGGAACATTGAAGGAATCGTGCATTTTGAGTTGGTTCCGTATGGTCGTGCCGAACTTTGTCAGCAACTTGAGCGGGACTACGAAAAGTTTAGGCAAAAGTACCCGGCTCTGATCAAACGAAAGCGCGCATTAATGTAGCAGGACAATGCCAAGCCACACACCGCCAGGAAGACCAAAGGGTTTGAAGCGCTAGACGGTGTTGAGGTTCTGCCACTTCCAGCCTACTGTTCTGTGCTCCATCAGATTTCGACCTTTTCCGCTTAATGCAACACTTTCTGAAGGGTCACCGATTCGACTCGTTTGAAGTCGAGGAAGTGTCAAGAAATCGTTGAATCGAAGCCGGCTGAATGGTACTTTGACCAGATCCGAAAGGAAAGTCTTGGAAAATGGTCTTTATTTTGAGCAATAATTTGTTTTCGCGAGTAAATTTTATTTTATTTTATTTTATTTTTTTGCAAGTGTCTACGAACTTTTGAGACAACTTAATATTACAATCGATTGGTTATATCCTTGTCATTTCTTGTGCGATGTTGCCTCTAGTAGTGATGATTTATCTTCTTTTAACTCGACTCTCTTAGTGAACAAATACCTTATTCTGAAGAGAGGTAAATCCTGCCTACCAGAAGCGACTTCGTATAAAGAAATAATATACCCCTGTCATCAAAAAAAGGGATCGGTTCTAAATTTCTAGCACTATAGAATGCCGAAGCGCGCAACGACCGAACCTTCGTAAGAAAAAAGTTAATGGCGATGAGGACAATGGTCCGAATAAATGTAAATAGTTTAGAAAGCAGTTGAAATTTATATAGCAAGTAATAAGGATGTCTTGGAAAATCTGATACTCACAGGAAATATTGAATAGGGAAAATGACAGGAAATCCACGAGTAAAATATTGGATGATAAACTTGAGTAAAAGGATATTAGAACAGCCAAAACTAGAGTTGTGGGTGGCTATGATAGCATACGTCTTGAAATAGACCCAGTACATAAAAGAATTTACATGAAAGAGTATTAAAAATGTTCTTAAAGAAGTTAGATCGATTTTAAAAATTGGTATATAAGATACATAGAGAAAAAAAAAACATTATTTAACCGGCAGATGTCTAATCCTGTTAAAAGGTTTTATGGGGGGTAATCTATATGCTAGTCGACTTCTATTTCCACTAAGAAAATAGATTTATTTTACACTCTAAATATATTTCTGTAAATGTCAGCGTGCAGAATAATATCGAAGAACCAAGTATAAATTCTGGTCAAGTATTTTGTGTTCACTTTCGAGAATAGGCCATGATTCCTCAATTTTTCACTCCAGATTTATTAACGGTTCAACGAGAAATAAAACTACTATGTTTCAAAAGTCAGCCTATGGTTACAAATCTATAGTGTCATGAACGGCAAATTACATTAAAAAATATTTAATTGATACAAACTTAACATTTCGATTTTCCATAAAGATCCAATTGGAAAACAAAAAAGATGCATTTATTATAAAAAGTATAAAAATCTAAAAGTTCAAAATGCAAACTTATTTCAAGTCATGTTGGTAAATCTTAACATCACCCCCACGACGCAACAATTTACATTCAATATTATAGTAACGTCACACACACACATATATATATATATATATATATATATATATATATATATATATATATATCGTGTCTGTATTTAGGCAGCAACTTTTCTTCTAGACACGTCAGATAAAATAAATTTCAAACATTACTTATTTTTAATACAATCCGTTCATACTCACGGATAATCTTTCGCGTATTATAATTGAAAAATGAGCTGCTATGTTGAGAGGTTATCATTCATTTCTCAAAGAACCCAAGTACTTTCGACCTCTTTCCGAGATCATCTCCAGGGGTGTGAATTATGGTAACCAAAAATTACCGTAAAATCTGTTTCTACTTCAAATATAACGGTGGACAAATTGCTAGCTTTCATTAGAACGTGGAAATTATCCAAAATGTATTTTTTATGTTGTAATGTCGTGGACATGCGCGTGTTAAAGCACGAAAAAACTATTCTTTTTACAAACATCTTAGAACATTAGTATAGAATTCATAGCTGATTCTATTGACGGCTTAAGTGTTTCACTGAATATTCCCTCGAATATCTGTAGTTTGCTTTTATTTATTTTTTATAAAAAAATAAGCAGGCATAAAGTTTGCAATTTATTTAATCTGACATATATACTAGTAACAACAAATAGTAGCAATCCGCAGTTCGTAGCTTTTACTTTTTAACAGTGCTTGTTACAAAGTAGAACAATGTTATTTTAATATTTTTATTATAAGTAGTTATAATAAATCATTTTACATAGCTGCAAAAGCTATTTTTTCTATAATCGTGTCGCCACAAGCAAGATATTTTTCTGCCACTGTTGTACATAGGAGGAATGTCATAAGTGAGAGGTCGCAGGGGGTGTCAGGAAGAGTAGGAGTGGGAAGAGAGTACTGATATGAGAGGGGTGGCTGTAGAAAAGCATGAGAGGATGTAAGTTAGTGAGACAGGATACATTTAAATTCTTGGAGAATTGTAACTGTCAGGAAAGCAAGTATGCGGAAGAGAATTCCACTGGCGGGACGTGCGAGAAAAGAAGCTGTTGGAGTAGAATTTGGGTTTACAATTTATTGGGTTCACCGTAAAAGGGTAGGACCTAGTTGCTAATCTTGTGGCTCGAGGAAATTCCTATATAGTGGATACTAGTGAGCTAAGTCAATCAGAGCAGAAGCCGTGAAAGTATTTGTAGAAGAGACAGGGAAGCCACACTGCGTCTGAGAAAGCGATTGTATCCAAGCTGCCAAGTCGGGATAGATCACATCAGATTCTCCGCTGGATTCGGTCGAGGACGCCTAAGTGGATAGCAGGAACATTGTTTCATTATAATGAAATCTACTTCATGTCATGGTTTGTCACCGTTGAAATCATTTTTATGTGAATTTACAAACAGGACGTTCCCAACTTTCAGTGAGTTTTACTCACAAGAACATTATTTACTGTGCTTATGTCCCCCACTTTACTGTCCAAAAATGGGTAAACATTTTCAAATTTCAATTAAAATCATTCCTAACACGTGACCAACCATTGCCTGACGAAGTACAATTAATAGTACTGAAACGTGATAGCTTTTGATTAGCGATATATATTTTTTTATTGTAAGTACTTCTAATATTACTATCATTTTCGCCAATCTTAATATAGTCCCATGACGATATAAAAGGTTTAAATAACGAGACATAGATATATTTGATATGCTGGTAAATATGACACCGCATATATTTAATTACATATTTACGTAAAGTCTATTGTATTTAATTAAGCTGAGTAAGACATATACTAGTAAATATAATGGATAAAACTGCTTGTAGATATAAATTCTAATACCTTATATATTTGATATTAAATCAATATAATTTTATTATATATACTTAAGTTGGTTAAGATATAGCACATAGTAGATAAAAATTTTAATATATTTAAAGAAAGCTGTAAAGCCTTCACCCGGTATTTTCAAAATCTTTCGTATCGATATATTTGAAATATAAACATTGGTTATTATTGTAACCCTAAAAGGTTACTGTGTAAGTAATCACAAAAATGGAGGGTGGGATTAATACCTTATGAACAATACAAGTCACACACTATGCCCGAAGTAGATAGACTGCTAGTAACTCTCCTTTACTCCAATAGTGTCCACGTATTTAAAATGATATGAACTATATACGAGGATTATAAAAATGACGGAAATTTCACTATTAATGATTGTTCAGAAATGTTCTGAATAATTTGATGCTCCGAATATAAACAGGATAAAAATTGTGAATAAGAAACGTTATCTGCATTTAAACTTTATTCCTAGTGTTAATTCGTTTCCCTCCCACTCTCATATATATATATATATATATATATATATATGACTTGAATTCTTACCATATGTACAATATTTTGTCCGTATTCTTTGACAGCAATCTGAACATTCATTTAAGTTTTAGTGAAAACTTCTGAAGTGGTACGCGTTTTCTCTCCATCCAGGCATTTCTGATATCTTATTTGTTTTCAATGAATCTTTGATGTTAATAACTTGGAACAAACATGACATTTTGAAAGAAAATGCTTTTAAATTCAAATCATAACTGGAGATATAAACACATTTTTTTTTTTTTCAATCTTAATTTTATTACAATCTTATAATTCCAATACAACTGACATCTTTTGACGTAGACGTTATTGCAAACCAATCGGATAAAGCTAGTAATCCTCACATGAAATAAAGTTTATATTATTACTTTGGCAGCAAGACACATTTTACGAATGTTTCATGGAATGTGTCATACACGGACACTTCCAAATAGTTCGTTTAGTTATTTCGTTTTTGATAATGAAAGTGACTAAAACATAGACGTGGTAATTAGTGTCCTAATTCTTGTTAGGATACCTTCCAAACAATGATGACAGGTTTAAAAGCAACTAATGTTGAATTTATTGTATAATTTTAATCAAAATATGCCTTCATTATAATTACATGTATGTTACAATTATATACTTAAAAAAAAAATGGTCCAGTGTATTAGTAAATTGCATTCAGCAGCAGCGCCTATAATTGGGAAGTTGTGAAGAGCATGGAACCACCTCATAATTACTGTTGTTTCCAGGTCCACTCTGACACGGAGTGGTAGCACCTGTTAGGGTCCCAGCTACGGGCAAATAGTTAACGCCCAAAATGGGGTCAAAACACTGTGAATGTAAAATAATTACAATGATATATATGTGTGTTACATTTTAATAGAAATGTTATTTTAATGTTTCAGATAGGTATCTTTTCCAATGATTAATTAATATCTTTTATTTTATTTCCAGGTAAGTGGTCCTTTTACATTATCATTTTTCATTCTGGTAAGTAATTATATATATTATTTTTTTTTATTTTTTAATTATAAATTGTTTTAGAACATGTACATAATTTCTTCTATATATGTCCTCTTCCCTATAATCATATGTTTGTTTCAGTGTTTGGATTTAAACACTTCAGGGGAAATAAAGGTTTGGAATCATTCTCTGTTTATATTTGGTTCGTTGTTGTCGTTAGGGTTGGTTTGGGTTATTGGTAATTAAGTGAATGTCTCGTTCTGATCGTTGGACTTTTGAGGAATATGGTGTGTAAGTGTGAAATTATTGATTAATGGTATTATCTGTTGGAATGTATGTTTTATCTTTTTATCGGTTGGGTATATCTTTTGGTTAGGAATTCTAAGTGTGCGGTGTTGTGGTCATTTTTATGGTTGGCTATCATTTAATTGGTTTATGTCTGCTGCTAGTGGACCTAATTCATGTATTTACTTTGATCCTATATATATATATATATATATATATATATATATATATATGACTTTTCCTTTTTTGAGTAAATTAAACCATCTCAGAATTATCAATGTGTATTAATTTATATAAATTCATTTAGACAAAATTATTTTACGATTCAGAATGAACCAATTAGTTATTTTGCACCTACAGGTTTTAGATTTCGGTCCTATTTCTTAAGATTTTCGTGTGATATTCTTATACCTTTGTAAGTTAACTTGTCTGTCTTTATCAACTTCGTCATTAAATAAGCTTTGACGTTGCTCTATTTGTTCTGTTGCATATCTATTTCTTCCGAGAGTTATTTTCATTCCAGTGTTATATTCACATATAAAATATTTAACATGAAAGGATATGAAAAATGCTTTATTTTATACAAGGACTAATAAATGAATGAAAAATATAACTAAACTTCGAAAAATATGAAGGTGTGAATTAAACAGTTCATTGGTATTGATTCCTTGAATCTTGATATATTGTTTCATAGCATCTCAATTTTAAACCTCTCTAACGGCAGTAGTACACTAGTTTATTACTCATTGATATATATATTTTGTTAGGATAGATCAAAAATATTATTTTTCAATAAACGGACTCATGTTCTTACTTAGCAATGTTTATCTTTCAGTAATATATTGACTACATTCTTCGTTAAAAATCATAAACAGGAATATTTTTTCTCTTAATCTGGACACAGTGCAGCTAAATGAGGGCGAAGCCTTTGTCACATACTGAAATGCAATTCATATCATACAGACTGCATATATGTGACTTCATCAGTGTTGTTCTCGACATGCGAACGTTCAAAATTAGCCTCCAGGTAAAGTTGCAAACTTAAATCACAATGACCAATTGATACAAAATTCTCAATATATAACTAGAACAATAATTCGACCAATTTAGTCAAATACTGATATTTTTATTTGATTATTAACACTATTTGCTTGAACGAGTAATAAAATGAAAATCGATTCTGCTTTAAGATGTGACAAATAATTTACATATATTTATATTTTCATTCAAGTCTGTTTAGCTGAATAATCTGGGCACATTATGTCTATTTTTTATTTAATGATCTCTCTATCTAATATATATATAATTTATGATTATTATTGACTTCGGTACGCCACTGCTTATTCGCTTCGACGATGATGACGTTTTGCTGATGCGGGGAAAAATTGCGTCTGGCAATTGTAAATTGTGACTTCAATTTGGCGTTCTACATTTTCCTTTCAAAAAATCGAATTTTGTATTACAATGTGGCTGTAGATAGAGAAAAGAACATTTTTGGATATTTATTACTGAGATGACTGTACATTTACACAATATTTCTTTCATTTTATATTTTCATATATCATATTTTTTCCTTTTCTTCGTGCTTTTCTGTTTGTGTGTTTTATGCGTTCAATATACCAGAAGTATGGGAGACATGGTTTTACCCCAAACCAAAAGGCCCGTTCTAAAATTAGAATAACGTAAATACCCAAAGGTATAGTATAATATAGACAACACTTATGGCAACATATTTGAAGAAATATATTTTTTATTCTTTTTGCGGTTAGTAATTATTGAAAAATGAGAGTAAGCTGCTATCATAATTTGCAGCAAAATATTTAAGATTACTAGTTCTTTCCTCACAGATCAGCGGCCATGTGCGACACTATTCGGCGTCATAATTAATGCAAAAAGTATGTCAAATAGCACACACGCGGTATGAGCTTTCATAACTGTCAGTAAACATAATGGCCTGAGCCGAGGCTGCATCCGTCGCTCTTGTGTCTAACGGCCTGAGCCGAGGCTGCATCCGCCGCTCTTGTGTCTGTAACGGCCTGAGCCGAGGCTGCATCCGCCGCTCTTGTGTCTGTAACGGCCTGAGCCGAGGTTGCATCCGTCGCTCTTGTGTCTGTAACGGCCTGAGCCGAGGTTGCATCCGTCGCTCTTGTGTCTGTAACGGCCTGAGCCGAGGTTGCATCCGTCGCTCTTGTCTGTAACGGCCTGAGCCGAGGTTGCATCCGTCGCTCTTGTGTCTGTAACGGCCTGAGCCGAGGTTGCATCCGTCGCTCTTGTGTCTGTAACGGCCTGAGCCGAGGTTGCATCCGTCGCTCTTGTGTCTGTAACGGCCTGAGCCGAGGTTGCATCCGTCGCTCTTGTGTCTGTAACGGCCTGAGCCGAGGTTGCATCCGTCGCTCTTGTGTCTGTAACGGCCTGAGCCGAGGTTGCATCCGTCGCTCTTGTGTCTGTAACGGCCTGAGCCGAGGTTGCATCCGTCGCTCTTGTGTCTGTAACGGCCTGAGCCGAGGTTGCATCCGTCGCTCTTGTGTCTGTAACGGCCTGAGCCGAGGTTGCATCCGTCGCTGGTTTATCTCCATGAGCGTGGCTAGCGGGATATATGCACAGACACGAAACGGTCATTATTGTAATGGAGAATTGGTCAGCAGAAGATGTTATAACAGAATAAAAATCCCATTTGAGCCAACATCAACTCAACACATGCATACGATGAACAAGATTTCATTGATGAGTGTGTCTACATAGGTGTGATATCAATCCTCAAAATAGTCACTGTTTTATATACTGTTAACATCAGGTAAAATTGAGCAAAGGGGGATGATTTAAATATGGAAAATTATGATTTTGAAGCATTATTTTTGTACTAAACGTTTTTGTTTTTAAATATTTTAAACTTAATTTGTAATAAGAAAAATTGACATATCACTTTATCGTTGATGATCAATATTTTTCTTGAACGTTCAAACTTAAACTGATTTCGAATCAAGTATAGCTTGGTTGGCGACCAGTTTAGTACATACATTCAGGACGTAGGTGATCACTGATTTCCACTTCTCCTTAATCCCTAGTGGCTCTTAGCAGGCTTTCTCCTGTAACAGCATGCAACACCCCTTCTGCCTCTCACCCTCTCAGGCCAGTCAAGTACGGTACGTTACACGTTGATTTCTTTTGGACTGCTTGTATCAGGTTCTCCTAGCCATCATTCCTCACTGAATGTCCCAGGAAGTTGTCTCTTCCTGATGCTCAATATTAATTTCCTTTTCGTTTCTATCCTTTCCAAAACCTCATCATTGCTCACATACTCGGTCCATGATGAATCCCAAAATATTTTGGTATTGAGGCTAGCAAACTTAGCACGTGAAACACGCTTACTAATAAAATTACAGTAGAATGATTTTTATCATCGCCGGTTATTTTTCAAGTACTCTATATATTATAGGATTAAATTATTTTTAATGGTCCAGGGCATGACTATAAACTGGATCCAGCAGTAAGGCTTCTGATTGGGAGGTTGTGAAGAGTATGGAACCACCTCTTAATTGATGTTCTTCTCAGGTCCACCCTGATCTGGAGTAGTATCACCTGTAAGGATCTTGAAGGAAAAATATTACCAAAATACATTTTTGAAGAAAAAATTTCACCATAACACATTTTTGAAAGAAAAAAAAATCTCAGCAATACATTTTTTGATACAAAACTAGAAGACATTTTCAGTTTCCTAAAACAAAAAAGAATAAAAACAAAACTTTAATTAAAATCTTACTAAATTTACCTTCTCGCTAAAACCGAACATTAAAAAATACCATAAAACCCTACTTTTTTAACGTTAAATAATACAGTTTAAAACAAAATTCACAACTCTTTTATGGTTACACCCAAGCAAGGTAGTACGACCACTGATGTGCAGGGGCCTACGTGAGAGTAAAAGTTTTGGCAGGAGGAGAAAGAAGAGAAATACGAACCAGATACAGGGGGTATCAGAAAAAGGGCAAGAGAAGGGTTTGAGAAGCTGATGGAATAGAATTGTCGCTTGCATTTGGATAATTTAACTGTAAAAGTTTGGGATTTGTTGCCAGTTTGGTTGTACGAGTAAATTCTTGTGAGAAGGGCACCAGTGAGCTAAGTTTGTCGGATATCATTGATTTCTTGCTAATTTTCTCCAATTATATTTAATACTTGTCTAAAATATTTCCACGTTTTAAGGCTAGTCTCATCAGATGGCTTCACACACATAATTCTCGAATGTGTACAATAGGGTGCTGTTACATTTAAAGAGAACTTGCTATTGTATCCTCCGGAAACTTTTCGTTACCCTCTTGCAACAATTTATATTAAAGCTATTACATTCATACAAATAAAATATTATACATTTGTTTGACCTAATGCATTCCTTCCTTTCAAACCGTACAATACTGCTAATACTACCACATGAATATGGGTGTCCTTCAAGGCTCTATTCTCGGTCCTACGCTTTTCTTTATCTATATTAACGATCTCCCTGACGTAATAAGATCACAAGTGGGCATATATGCTGACGACACTACGGTTTACTATCGTCTCGATCAAAACTCGCTGCCGAGCTTAAAAAGGACCTCCAATCCGTGGTGGACTGGGGTAAGAAATGGTTCGTAAATTTTAATGCTTCCAAAACGAAGCTGCTATCTAATAACCACCACAGACAATCGTTCCTCCCGCTCATTAACATGGATCAGGCTTCTCTCCCTGAAAGCAAAACACGGCGCCTCCTCGGGTTAACTCTCACACCAGACCTCAAGTGGAATAACTATATAGAATCCACAGCTAAATCCGATGCTAAGAAAGTTGGTTCTCTGTAGAGCCAAGAAGTTTTCCCGTCCCAAGCAATCCTGCACATATTCATGTCTACCATCCGCCCGTGCATTGAGTTTTGCTGCCATATCTGGTCCGGTGCGCCTGCTATCCACTTAGGTGTCCTTGACCAAATCCAAAGGAGAATCTGTAATGTGATCGATCTCGACTTGGCAGCTAGGATACAGTCGCTTTCTCACCGACGGATTGTGGCATCTCTGTCTCTCTTCTACAAATACTTTCACGACTTCTGCTCTCATGAACTTAGCTCACTAGTACCCACTATATACGAATTTCCTTGAGCCACAAGATTAGCAACTAGGTCCCACCCTTTTACGGTGAACCCAATAAATTGTAAACGGAAATTCTACTCCAGCAGCTTTTTTTTTCTCGAACTTCCCGCCTCTGGAATTCTCGTTCGCATACTTGCTTTCCTGACAATCTCCAAGAATTTAAATGTAAAGTCAGTCATTCCTGTCTCACCAACTTACATCCTCTCTCTCATGCTTTTGTACATCCACCCCATTCTCTTCAGTACTTTCTTCCCTCTCCTGCTCTTTACCTGACATCCCCTGCAAACTCTTCCTCCTCAAAACATTCCTCCTCGTCCAACCCACTCTCATCAGTAATCTCTCTCTTCTCCTACACTCTCCCTGACGCTCCCTGCAACCTCTCACTATTGATAACATTCCTCCTACGTAAACCCCTGCACAACAGTGGCAGTAAAATGCCTTGCTTGGGGTGACACCTTTTATGAAAAAAATATATAGGAAGTGTTTTAACAGATATCTGAATGCACATTGTTAACAGAAGATATGTTGCACAAGCTGAGTTAAGTATTACAAAGAGGAAATTCTAATGAGAAACAAAGAAAAGAGTATTCTAATATTATGTAATATCAGTTCTGTGTAAGGGTGAACGATGGTCAATATACTCTCAGATGTAACTTCATGTGATAGAAATGTAATTCTATAGAAGAATTCTGAAAAACCTGGACCGAAAATATAAGTTACGACGAAGCTTTAGAGAAAATGGGAACAAGATGGACAATTATAATTGGGATCAAAGACAAATGTTCATCGGTCACATTCTACAAATGCTTTCACGGCTTCTGGTCTAATGAACTTAGCTCACTGATGTCCCCCTATATATGAATTTATTCGAGCAACAAGATTAGCAACTAGGTCCCCCGCTTTTATTGTAAAACCAATAAAATGTAAACGCAAATTCTAATCCATCAGCTTTTCTCGCACTTCCCGCCTGTGGAATTTCCTGCCGTTTATTTGCTGTCCAACAGCTACAATCTCAAAGAATTTAAATGTAAAGTCTTGAGTCGTCTCCTATTTCACTAACTTGCCTCTTCCTTCACGTGCTTCTTTTCCGTCCACTCCACTCTCATCAGTATTTTCATCCTTCCCTTACCCACTTCCTGACATCTCCTATAACCTGTCAGTTCTCATAACATTCCACTTATGTAAACCCACTGTAAACTGCCTTGATTGGGGGCGATATGACTATAAAAAAAAGAAACAGACGTTAGTGGGCATTGGTAATATGAGACTCTGTGCAGGGAAAATTTTGAATAACAGCCCTCAATCTTGTACAAATTCACAGAAAACAGCTTTTGAGAGATAACTAAGGCAATTTATAAAGAGCTATATAGCACAGTATTATGGTATATGGTGGTTTGAGTGGTGAGGGATACGTTCTTATGGTGATTGTGCAAAAATGTAATGTATGTCTGGGTCATGATTCAGATTAGCTAGGTATAGCGTAGTTAGTTCAAGACCAACCCGAGTTTTTCTTTCCCATCCCCACTGACGACCTCGTGCCATAAACAAATGTAAATTTGTTAAATAAAGAGCTATATAGCACAGAATATTGTGGAGATCCATGATCACCTGCGGGAACACAAAATATAGACGAGTTTATTTTAGTACTCTTCCTTAAAATAAGTAAATATCTTTTATAATTAGTGTTTTGGTATATTGCGTTTCATTGTTTACGAATATATATATATATATATATATATTCAGAATCTCTGATGTATTTTGTGATTCCGTATATCTAAATGGCTTATTGGGATATTTTCATGGTTGTCCTGTTTTCTTTTCACCTTTTATTTACACTCGCCCGATAACTTTGATATATCG